>JAXGGA010001430.1:0-153437 GCA_038373865.1 Uloborus plumipes
GCTCCCTGTGCTTTCCAGATGAGGTTGTTTTTCGTTAGAAATTGGAGCAATGCTTGAGGCTATTTTCTTTTCCTTTTCAGCAGAATATTTATCTTTTTTCTTTCAGCAGAATTAATTGGGAATTTCAGTTTTTAATTATGTTTTAAATTATGTTAGGAGGTAAATTATTGAAGATTATAGAATGGATGATTATGACATTTTAATTAACTTTTTAACTTACTACACCACAGTCACATAACCCCTTCATCTCCCAAGCCTTTCAATTGCTAACTGATTTCTTACTTCATTGGTTTTCTGGCATTACAGACATTAAATTCCCTTATATTTTGATGCATAAAATACTAAAACAATTCATACGTCTATGACAACTATTCCTTCTCAGATTCGGTGGACTATTTCAGCGCCAGGAATCCCAAAATGTGCCCTCCAAACGACAATTGCCACTTTTTGGGCAAATGGTACAAGCTATCAAAACTAGTGCTTTAAAGATTGACGAAAAAAGTGAAAATTGCGAATTTCTTGCGGTGCAAAATTTTGATCACACAAAAAGGATCCTAAGTAGATTTTCTACCGTTCTACCCATTATATCTGAATTATTGAGCAGGGGGAATCACTGTAACGGCAAGGTGAACGCAGCATCGCTTGTAAATGTTTTAGCGAAGTGATTTTCTTGGAAACGAGTGAAAAGGGAGGGAGAAAAAAAAAGCCTTCTATTGTCGTTACAAAGCATTAAGGTTTTTAGGTTTTTATTGTCTTGTATCAGATTTGGAGAGAAAACATTGTGCTTTATGGTGTTTCTTCAACTGCTGAAGTAATAAGAATATCATTTGGGAATTCGTTACGGGTGTTTAATGTCAATCACTTTGATGTGCATAATATAAGTTTCTGTTAAAAAATATATAACGCGTGAGTTTTTATTTATCGCAAGAAAAATGTGCAAACGTAATTTTATTTACAAAAATCGCAGTTCAAATTTTGTCCATGTTTCAAGGGAAATCTATGGTGTAGAAAATGGCTCTGTTCGAAAATCTACCCTAATCGTAAAATATGACCATATCTGTCTATCTATATCTACATGAATGTCCGGTTGATCGCTTCTGATTGTCTGTTGGATGTCTACCCAAGTAGCATCAACTCATCGGATTTTGCTCGGCCGATCATCGAACTCCTCGTAAACTGATCCCGTAACGCACGATGACATCGTTCCGATCAGTATCCGAGTACGGTTTTCGATGAGCTACTTTTCATCGGAAAGCGATATCCTTCCGACCAACTTACCCGATGAAAATATGCCGAGCTATATTCCATCGGAAAACAATATCCTTCCAATCAAGTTTCCCGATGAAAATTAGTCGAGCTTTATTTCATTGGAAAACTATATCCATCCGATCAAATTTCCCGATGAAAAAATGCCGAGCTATATTCCATCGGAAAACGATATCCTTCCGATCAAATTTCTCGATGAAAATATGCCGAGCTGTATTCCATCGGGAAACAATATCGGTTCGATCAAATTTCCGATGAAAATTAGCCGAGCTATGTTTTATAGGAAAACTATATATTTCCGGACAAATTTCCCAAAGAAAACATGCCAAGCTACAGATTTCATCGGAAATATGTCGCAATGATCAAATTTTCCGATGAAAATTTTCCCAATCTTAAATTTTTATTAAATAGTGTTGGTCTCATTAATCGTCGACTTGGTGGCGTGGTGGTAGAGCGTCGGCTTTCCGCGCCGATAACCCGGGTTCGATCCTAGAGTTGACCATCCTAGTGATGGCATTCCGCCGATTCTGGTGCTACGTGAAAGAATGGATGCTTAATTGGGGGATCGCACTAGGTCTGCAAAAGGTTGTGCCTCTACAGCAGCCCCATTTGGAGGAAAAAGAAAATGATCCATAATTCATCGCCACGGGACTACACTGCTCGTGTATTGATCCCTCTCATCGTATTTTCATCCAAAATTCATCGCCACGGAGCTACACTGCTCGTATATTGTTCCAACTCTCATCGTATTTTCATCCAAAATTGATCCTTAATTCATCGCCACGAGCTACACTGCTCGTATATTGATCTAAATCTAAATCATAACATAATTTCGTCCTAAATTCATCGCCACGCAACAGCACTGCTCGCGTATTGATCTAAATCATATCGTATTTTCATCCAAAATTGATCCTGAATTCATCAGCACGGGACTGCACTGCTCGTAAATTGCTCCAAATCGCATCGTATTTCGAGCAAAACTCATCAGATTTTGCTGCTCGAATTCTGTTTGGCCGATGAGACATATTGGAGCAATTCCCGATGAGAACTCATTGGAATCCGATCATCGGGCGATGAGAACTTCATCGGGTTTCGATGAATGGCCGATCATCGGCCGATGAGATTGTACTGCTAGGGTAGTGACAATTATGATTTAAAAAAAAAAAAAAAAAAAGAACAAAAAAAAAACCTTATCGACATTTGGAGATAATTCGCTAAATTTGGTGGCAAAAACTTCTCTGAAAAAGACATGTTGAGCTCTTAACTCGGGAGGACGCGCGGGGTCATTTTATGACCCCAATGCAATTTTCTAACTCCAATTCCAGGAAAACTATGCACCAGTTCACTCGTTTCTTCTCAGTAGCTGAGTTTCTACCCCCCCATTCATCTTTTGTTACTAATTCGGAGGTATTTTTGGCATTTGCATTCAGCCAAGACACGTTTGGTCAGTTACTGGGGTCCTTCTATGACCCCGCGCGTCCTTCCGTTTGCTTGACAGATCAACAATTTCGCCTGCCTGATACGGTCATTTCGTCACTTTTTTTTCAATGAAAAGAATTTTGTACTTTGAAACAACCATATAGAAAGTATTCTTTATGCTGATTAGTGAATACATTTCTTAAATCCTTTTTAGAGGGGAAAATGATACCGAAATAATACTTAGTTAGAAATTGAGCAAATAAAATGAACGGGACACTTATTCAATTAAATTATCATCTCTCTTTCACCCAACCAGTGTAAAGAGTACTTAAATTATGATAACTACAATCAAAGTCATATTTTGTTTATCTTTACACATGCAGTATAAAAATACAGGAGGAGACAAAATGAAATGAAGTAAATAAATTATTTTCGATTAAAGGTTTAAACATTTTAAATATAAATCTATCAGTTTTGTTTAAAAAAAATCAATTCTGGAATGGTAGTTGTTATAAATATTGTAAATTATATAAAATGTAACAACCCGCAAAATTTATTTGAGCTTTGTGTAAAAAATATAGGTTCCATACCTTTAAACCGAATTGCGGAAGAAAGTTAGTTTGCGTAGCACATTTTTGTCTAAATGATAGGTTTCAATGTCTGTAATTGTACTGCAATATGGTTTTAAGAAAGAAATATTAAAAAATAAAAGTTTTCAACTGCGTAGGAAGGGATTTTGGGTTCGTTCAAAGGTTTGGGGTCATTTTATGACCCCGCGCGTCCCAACGTTTGCCTCGGAGACGCGCGTTCTCCCGGGTTAAGCACGTAAAAATGTTATTTAGGGCCAATCGCAAAAAGTTTTGGGATAAAGTTTTCGCAATTAGAGTATGAAATATAGTATTTTTTTAAAAATCTCTAAGACAATACTTATACAAAAGACAGCATGACTTATGATGAAACAGACAGAAAGAGAGAGAGAGATAAAACATTGCTGTGGTAAAACATAAATATTTTTCAATTCTCCCCAAAATAGCGACTACACAGTAAAAGTTAAACTGGCAGGAAATATGTGAATTTAAGAATAAACTGTATATGATGTATAATAAAATATAGCATCGGCGTGATTATTGACTGCTGCCATAAATGTGATGATATCTTTTCTACCATTATATCTCAAACAGAATAATTCTTTCTCTTGCTCCAGAAATCTAGTTATTATTATTCGAGATAATGTTGAGCGCCATTATTAAAATGATGCGTCAATGCATTTAGCTTACAACTATTTCAATTAAGCCAGAAGCACACAATGGATTAGAACATTTTTACTTTGCACGTTTAAGTAATTGCCATGCACTTTGCATGGGAAATATCTGCTGACAGGAATAAAAGTTCGTTTGGAATGAAAGAAATGGAATGCTGATAGCTGGAATAAATTCTGGACATTTTATTTAGTAGCAGCAATCATAAAACACAGAAATATTTTCTCAAAGAGGAAATTTCATTCAATTCCGGTTTAGGAAAGTCATTTTTAGAACATGCTTTCGTCTTCATATTAACTATCATACTTTCCAAGTAAATTTTGCTTTTTGATCAGATAACTGGTATTTGATTATCAGTTGTTCATTCTAAGTTCTCAAGGATATGTAAAGGTTTGAAACTATTTTCTTGAATTCGTCAGTAAAATCTTAGAGTACATACATATGAAACAGGTGTTTTTAAATTAAACTTACAGTACACCCAAGCCCGCTCAGTGGAATTGCCCTTTTGCCACGAAAAAATATTTTAATAAGTGAGATATTCCATTATCCGGGATCAAAAAATGCACTACTGTGGTTTAATTCACTGAAAATGTACGTATTTATATTAAGCGGGATATTCTTTTAGTAGATATTCTAATAAGCGGGATCGACTGTGCTTCCAAAATTTATCTCTAAATCAAAATCATAAAAATATTAAGACAAGAAAATGTAGGATTGTTTTAAAAAAAAAAAAAAAACGGTGAATGACGAGGGAGGGAAGAGGGGGGAGGGAATAGCTGAAATTTTACGTAAGAATTGATATCAAAGGTGTCGAAGTTGTTTTCTCACACCTCGCATCACGCAGTGACATTAACAACACTTTCATTTGAAAAAACATTATACACTTTTAAAATTGTCTGCTTATGTGTTTAATGAAGGAAACAACTGCCATTCATTATTTGCTGAGTAAGAAACTTATCCTCTTAAACGACCAGCGTCTAGATATTAAAAGCAAGTTTGACAAGGTATGCAATGAAAGATAAGCGAATAAGATTTCCCTAGAACTAATAAAATGCCTTTCCTGTAACCGAGACATTGACAAAAATATTTCGGAAAAGGACCTGCTGTTGTATCAATGATAAAATCTTAATAACAGGAAATAAAATACAACAATCTTTTATCTATCAAAGTAATATCTGTGACAAAAGCATGCCACTGTTTTTATTTTTTTTTCTATCTTGCAGTAAACACTGGTTAATAGTTTTCGTCTCGTGATAAGGTGATAGACGCATGGTAATTACTTTTTTTAAAAAAATATATTAACGCATTGGATAGTTTAGTAGCTACAGTGTAAATAGAATTATTTAAAAAATGTATTAAACTCATTCTAAAATGTATCTTAACCCATTTATGCCCAAGTTTTTTTATCTTCTTAAAACTCTTACTTGGAATGGTTTACATACATTTTAGGCTTAAAATAGTTCGCCGTTGCCATATTTATTAAGTTATTTGACGTCCTGTTTATGGGATATTTTGCAGATATGTGAGCAAAATACGACCATACTTGACTTTACTTTTGCAAAGTAACATTACAGAAGGCATCTGTGATCAATTTTAAGCAAATCATTTCAAAATAGTTTAATTTTATGAAAAATAAGTTCGCAAAAAAAAACTTACTTTCTGTGGCTACCCATGCTGGATCGTTGCTTGACTGATTTGTCTGAAAATAGCTGTCAATAAATAAACTCTGATGTCCAACTAGTGGTTCTATCTGGTTTTCTCAAGAAGAAGGACTATTTAACTTGTGAAAAACAGCTTTAGTAAAATGATATGCCCATTACATGTTTTTGTATGCAGTAACTAACAAGCGTCCGGTTTTTAACTACTGGGCATAAATGGATTAATCTTTTCAATGCGATGCTAAATACTTTTAAATTACATTTTATGACAAGCAGTTCCCCTGATTATTTTTGGACCTGAGTGAACGAAAGCTAAGCTCGTAGCTTTGAGTCACATTGTAAAAAAATTTTACTTAACTATGGGCACTGAATTGTTTGGACAACTTTGCTGACCGTTATTTCCTAACTTTGAAACAAAATGGTGAAAATTTCAAATTACTTGAACGGTCTATATATTTAGCAGTCACGTGTAATTTGATTTGGTTTCCAATTGCAACATTTAACTTCACAAAAAATGATGAAATTCGATGACTAGAATCCAAATATGTAAATTTGGTGGAATGACTGTAGTAATTTCACTTAGTCACGGATACGACATAGATGCCCAACTACAATAGTTTCGAATCTGTAAAGTAACTCTTTTTAAAGGCCAACTGCAGAAAACGAAAAGTCATTCTATGAAAAAGCCACCATTTTATCCCGTATCTGACAGATAACATCTTCATTTAAAATATTTTTGGAAAAAAAAAAATAGAACCGACTTCAGTTGAAAATTGCTCTAAAAAGTAAAAAAATAATTTTTTTCTTTGAATACCATCGAAACTACTTTTAAACATAAGTTTTGAAGTCGGCGCAAAACGATAGATAAAATCATATTTAACCGTATTTTGCCAACATTTTTTCAGCGAAACCATTGAAAATTAAAAGCAGAATATTTGTACCATTACACGAATGTGTGGTAATCAATGAAATGAATCCATTAAAATTTACATTTATAGTTGAATTGTAGTTGCGTATGAATCTATACATTGTTTTTGCGCCGACTTCAAAACTTATGTTTAAAAGTAGTTTCGATGGTGTTCAAAGAAAAAAATTATTTTTTACTTTTTAGAGCAATTTCCAACTGAAGTCGGTTCTATTTTTTTTCCCAAAAATATTTTATTTCATTCTTTTTAGTGTAAATGCACTTAAAATAATCAAAATATAGTTAAAAAACCATGCAGCTGTTCAAAAAAATCCTTGCAGACCTGTACTCGATCTCATTCCATCAGGAACTTCAACCCGACGCGTTTAACCACTTGACCATCGGGTCGCTCATTGCAGTAAGGATTTACGATAGCACATATTGTTTTAAATAACATGAAATTTTAGTTTTTCGATTTCTTGAATTTGACGTAAATGCAAGGTATAAAATACAGAATTTTATAAAGGTACAAAAATTAACATAATTGATTGTGTATATAATTCTTGAAAAAATAATATAAGTGCCGCAAATCAAAAACCATTTATTGCCACAATCGATTCAAAGCCCCCAAAAATGGCGCAAACGTCCATAAGAAAATTCTACAGCATCGAAGGACCCCATTGCCAATTTTGACAAAGATCCGACCAAAACTGTCATTTTGTACTATAAAAAAATACGGGGTAGATCCCCATGGGGGGATGTACCTGCATAAGGACATTGCAATCATTAAATCATTCAAAAAGAAAAAAACATGCAGATGTTCAAAAAAATCCTTGCAGACCTGGACTCGATCTCATTCCATCAGGAACTTCAACCTGACGCGCATAACCACTTGACCATCGGGTCGCTCATTGAGTTACGGATTTACAATAGCACATATTGTTTTAAATGACCATGAAATGTTAGTTTTTCGATCATAACTTTTTTTCTAGTGAACAAATATCGTCATATGAGTACATGGTACCTAAGTTACACCATCTCCTATCGATTAAAAAAAATCGTTCAAATCGGTTCAGTAGATCAGATGTTATGTGCGAACAAACAAAAAAAAAGTATACGCTTTGAATTGAGAACCTCCTCCTTTTTTGAAGTCGGTTAAAAGGAAAACAAAAAGAAAATGGGTAGTAATTATAATAATAATAATATACACACGCATACGTTTATCATTTCTTTAGCAACAAATTCTGTTTAGTACTCCTTAAATTATTATTTTTACTGAAGTATGTTCGCTGCAATGTGCTGGTTAAAATGCCAGTTTTTTTTTTTTGGTGAAATTGTCCCGAAATATTGTCCAACACTTCACAAAACATGCTAAACTATTACTAAAAGGTTACTTTGTCAAGAATGATCAAGCTGTAATGTTCTTCACCAGCTGCGGTTTTCTCCCTTGTATAGTTAACTGCGGATAGTTAAGCTTTTAAATTGCTTATTTGCAACAGTTTGAACACTGAGACAATTTTTAAACACCTCTTCCAAATACCATTTGGTTTACTGTTTTTGTAATATTTTCTCGTACGCTATTTCTAATGCAAACATTAGTTATTGTTCAAACGAAAACTTGCTTAAGCAAAGCTACTAATGATTACGAAATTCAAAAATCAGTGCATGCGTATTAAGAGAATCAAGCAACTAAACCGAGCCCGATCATTCGAATAGGCGGAGGAATTCCTCACAAAAGAACCGAAACTTATTTCTCCAAGACTTCTAAACCGAAACTTTCCACCAAAAATTCGATTTGAAAGCTTTCCTAATTTCGCTCTTCTTTCCTCTCCTCACTAGTCGCTTAAATTCAAAAGAGAAACTTGCTCGACGCTAGAAATAAAAAAAAAAGTTTCAGTCCCTCACTCACTCTTTTGCATTATAAATTCTGCAGTTCACAGAAGACTTTTTCCCGCTCGCCAGCTACACGCGGTTAATAGGGGTAGTAGAATGTACCACATGATCCTCTGAGATGCGGCGAGGCGTGCTATAAATCACCGAAAACGGATATTCTTCCAACCGGGTACCGTTCGAAATTGCAACATCTTTCCTCGGAGAGATTACTCTTGCTGCTCCCTACTCATCCAGCTCCTCCCACTTTCCACCCCTCCTTCAGGGATCGTGTGAGGCTTAAATTTAGACCAGAAGATGTATTAACACTAATATGTTGGGGGAAAATAGCGTTGGAGGGAACTTTTAATACTTGTCCAAGAACATTTGCTTTCTTTTTTTATCTTTGTATACGTATTTTAAACCTTTTGAAATAGATTGGATAATGTTCCTTATAAGAAAAAAAAAAGACTGCAGCAATAGTAAACATTTTGCCGCAACTTTGTATTGATATTAGATTTCAATGTGATTGCAATGACACGATAAATAGCAAAATTTTATTCAAATGCAACATGTATAATTTGAGATAAAATGACCTCGTGTGTATCTAGTGCTGGGCTAGAACGATAATGAAGAAAATCAAAACTTTTGCATCTTAAGAGTATCAAGGATATGGACTTCTGGACTTCTTCCTATTAGTTCCTCTGCAAAGTGCTTCTTTTTGGTGAATTAAAATAAAGGCACAGAATGCAAATAGTGTACCTATAGGGGGTTATTATACAACTAAAGACTGGATGATCAAAATTAAAGGGTCGTCAGTATTGTGATCTTGGCAGTATTATGACAAATGCAAAATTTCGTTTCGGAATATAAAGAAACGGAATCGACACGCGGAAAATTTCCTTTTCCCCCTTTAAAAACCGGTCGGTAAAACATATGCAGTCGAACTCGTTTAATAGAATAGCAATCTTGCAGCGAGAAAATATTCTAATAAGCGAGATATTCCATTATCTGGGATCAAAATTAGACATTTCAATGGTTTGGTATATTGATAATGTTTTACATTCAGCGGCTTATTTTTTTACTCCATATTCTAATAAGCAGGCCTGACTGTATGATTTTACATAAAGTAGCTGTTCAGGGAAATCTTCTATTTCTCACATCTAGAAAAGTTGGACGATATGGTGCTCCAGTAACTTTTCTAACTGATGAAAAGGTCAACATCACTGACAATGGGATAAGATAATCGAAACATATTAAGAGAGCTATTGCAAAGAATAACCGTTTCATATGGTTCTGTTTATACTTTTTTTCAAAGAAAAACTACAGGTGACACGTGTTTGTAAGCAAAGATTCTGAGGTTGCTCATTCTCTACGAAAAGGATCTGGATGCGGAAGTTTGTTCACTGTATCTCGTCCTTCGCACGGCTCCTGATCTAGCCCCCTAATGACTTCTTTATGTCTCCAAAGCAGGAAAGTGGCATGGCACTATGAACCTTCAGAGACAGTAGCAAAAGCAAAAGCTTTGGAGGTAATTTTTAAGGATGTGCCCAAAAAGGACTCTTTTGGCATGTCCCTGCAGACAGGAAAAAAAAAAAAAATATTATGACTCGTGGATTATATCTAATGGGGATTATTTTGAAAAAATGCCATAAACATTTCGAGGATTAGTTCACATGATTATGTTTTATCGATTTGTGATCAATCTTTGCTGAACAGTCCTAGTAAATTAAAACAGTGTAAGTTATTTGAAGTTAGTTCAAAATAATTTATCTGTAATTTTTGATAAAAGTTGCTTTATAATTAAGTACCTATCTACCAGCAAATAATGCACCTAAAGGTTGAATTAGCACTGTTCTTGATTTTATTGTAGACGTGCTTTTACAAAACATTCAGGTATTAGGAACTATGTTTGAATGACTTATACCACTCTTATTACAGTCATGACAAATATTCGTATAAAATCACTCTCTTGTATGAGTGTTTTTGTACAGAACGCATGAATGTAACTAGAAACCCTACACTTGGCATATTGGATTTAAACTTTAAGCATAAATTACCCATTACCAAGACAAAAAAAAAATGCGAGATCCTAATCTAAAATACAAATTATTCATTAACAGTCTTTAAAGATTAATTTACACTCCCTTATAAGGTGTCTAAAAATACTTCACTATTTTTTGATAGACGTACTAAAAACAGTCAAAATACAATTTCATGATATCAAGGCAGTGTCTAAAACCTTATATAGTTGACAAGCCATGATCTAGATTCAAATACTTAAATACACTGCTGCCCACCGTAAATGCAACACCTTGAAGGAAGCGTGCAAACTATGAAATTTTCAACATGCATTAGCGGAGGTGAGATATGCAAATGTTTAGAATTTGAGCACAGACGCACATCATGCGCGCCTGTGGCGCCAACTTGAAAGGTATTTAAGGCTTAGAGATTTGGGCGACTTCAAGTTCGCCAATTGTGTTTTTCTTGTGGTTTTTTCAAAAAACCGATTAATTATGCATCGTAGAAAACACTGATCAAGTATCCGATTTTGACAGAGGAGGGATAGTGGCCTACCGAGGTTATGGCTTATCATTGATCGAAATCAGCACTCGTACTGGAAGAAATCAAATAACTGTAATGCGGATATGTGCTCGTTGGATGCATTAGGGTACGCCGGACTGACATGGTGAATCACATCCACCTCGGTGCACCACTTCACATGATGACAGGCGCATTCTGACCATGGTCATGGTAGTGACCGTCTGTAACGCATCATCCAGTGTCTGCAGGTACCATTCGATCCCGTTTACAACAGACTGGTCTGTGTGCAAGACGTCCCTTGACGCAGAACTACAAACGTATCCATCATCAATGGGGCGATGAAAGAAGGATATGAATGGCAGAATGGAATAAAATTATCTTTACCGACGAGTAACGCTTCAGTCTGCAACACCACGATGGACACCACGGATTCGAGTCTGGAGACACCTTGGAGAGATGATGCTAAACAGCTGCGTTATGCACCGCCACGCTGTTCCTGCCCCGGGTACTATGGTACGGGGCGGTTTTGGATATCACTCTCGCACTACTCTAGTACGCATTGCCGGTACTTTAAGCAGCCAGAACTATATCTCAGAGGTGTTGGAGCCAGTTGTGTTTCCTTACCTTCAGGGCATACCCGCAGCCATATTTTAGCAGGATAATGTACGACCACACGTGGCACGCATGTCCATGGGTTCTTCATCAAACGCCCGATTGAGTTGCTTTCCTGGCCGACTCGCTCTCCGGATGTTTCGCCAATAGAAAACATGTGGTTCATGGTTGTTCAGTGATTGACCTAGGATACATCCCCAGCTGCTAGAACAGATCTACTTTGGCAACATGTGGAAACTGCTTGATCTGTTGTACCCCAAGAACACATCCAAAGTCTCTTTGAATTAATTTCTAAACGTGTGGTAGCGGTGATCTGCAACAAAGGCGGTTGTTTCACCAGCAGCAAATTTTGGCAGGAACGCCATTTCACAGACGTCTATAAATTTAATCATTTGATACTTGGTCAACTTGGCATCTGCACACTTAATTTTTTGTGATATCTCTCGTCTTTCTTGGTGTTGCAATTTGGGTGGCCAGCAGTGCATGTTTGATTAGTTCTTTTTGGAAGAGTACAGTCGAGCCCGCTTAATGGAATAGCCATTTTGACACGAAAAAATATGTTAATAAGCGGGATATTCTATTATCCGGGATAAAAAAATACACTATTTCTGTTTGGTACATTGAAAATGTACTTATTTATTTGAAGCGAGATATTTTTTTAGCAGATATTCTAATAAACGGGCTTTACTGTAATACTTAAATCAATGACGAATATGATCCGTTAAGCTCAGACATTATAAACATTAATCTCGAAAAAAAAAATGTGTCATTTATAATGCAAATTGGAAAACCAAGGGACTTGAACCTCCAAATCAGTTTTTATTTTAATAAAAAGCACATTTTACAAAGCTTGGTGTGTCTTTTAAGCTTTTAGCGTTTTAGCTTTGGTTAGGCTTCTGTAGCTTTTCCTGCCTAAGAATTCAATCAAGTATTCGCTAAGTGTCCTTAATGGAGCCGAAGTTCTGACATCAATCACGGAAAGGACCCAAATCCAAAACATTCGTCCAGAAAGTTGACTAGTCGCAATCGAATTAACAAACCTAATTGTAAGCAAGTGCGACTCCAAGCATCTTAGAA
Organism: Uloborus plumipes; assembly: GCA_038373865.1. Classification (NCBI taxonomy): domain Eukaryota; kingdom Metazoa; phylum Arthropoda; class Arachnida; order Araneae; family Uloboridae; genus Uloborus; species Uloborus plumipes. The sequence goes on from JAXGGA010001430.1 coordinate 12,609, forward strand.
AACAGTAACAATTTCTACCCTGGCCCCTCTTGGCGGTGGCGGAGTCGTAAAAATGGGGAAGATATTTCCCCCAAGGGGTACTTAGGGAAGGAAGCGCAGTCAGGGAGGCAAATAGCTAGTGGGACTGTAACATCTATCACCATTAGTGGGGAATTAACCCAAGGCTCGTGTCAAAGCCATATGTTGGACGTTCCTGCGGGTGTCTTATCAAGTCAAGGGTGGCGGAGACTCCCTTTCAGGGTTTCTAGAGGAATGTGTTGGGATATTATGCAATTGAGTATAAATATCGTTATTCTCTGGGAAATGGGTTGGCGTCGTTGCCAAACAAAGCTGCGAATGTAAATTCAGTGATGTATCGTTGATTGCGGCTTAAGAAATTTTATGCTGGTGTGGGCAATTTCGTTGAAAAAAATTGAAAAAAGAGAGATGGATGAAGCCATTAGCTAGATTTAATGATATAATGTATTGTGCGAAAGATTATTGCAACGATTTTTTATGGGGAGGGGGGGGGGGGCTCACAGAGGGAATGCACTACACCAAGTCCACATAAATGAAGATTCTAAAATTGATTTTAATTTCCACACGAGGGAAACTGTTCTTGATTTGGTCCGTAATTAATTGATGCTTTTATTTTCTCTTTAAGCTGGAATAGTTGTAATGAATTTCTCTCTTTATATCTCATACCAATACTTGCTAAAGCTTTGAGAATTTTCGGTAAAAGTAATAAAGTAAAATAGCAATTTTTAAACCCATTTTACAGGTTATAAAATATTAAATACCTTAGGAAAAACCAAACAGTTTTTTTTTTTTTTTTTTTGGAAACTGTATTGCATCTGAAATGAATCAAGGAGATATTGATAATAACACTTTTTTCTAAAATTAGTATTTCTACGAAAGTAGTGCTTCCCATTTGGAAATTCACTAAAGTTTCTGTGTTATGCCTTTCTGTATTCTGTATTCTGTATTCTATATTCTGATTTTATTTAGTTATATTTTGAAAAGTCAAGTGCAAGTTATGTATAGCTCTAGGTATGCTTTATTACTGAATTCAGCACTGCAAAATGTAGAACTGAATCGATTTGGAGGCTAAATATGCACAACTGGGACACTTTATTTCTTTAGAATTCAATTTTATTCTTTCTTTATGCTAATAATGGGTTTTACTCAAATTTACTAAATTAAAGTGGCTAAATAAAGCAAGGTAGATCAAAGAGGTCATCCTATTTTCGATGCATTATGAAAAAGATTCACCATATCGTGACTTAATCGTCGCCAGTGAGTTAACTGATGAGGAAAGGTTATCAACAAGCACTTTGGTATCCTCTGGCAACAGTGTACATACAGAAGAGCTTACGCTCAGCATTTCAAGACTACCTGACCTTATTTTCCAGTAAGTTGCATATTCATGGCTCACTAGCTTCCTAACATAGCAAAAATTGCATTGGATTCCTAAAAGTTGAAGGGCTTGGCAGATGAAGGAGCTATGTGACAAAACAGAAATTGCGAGTAATTAAAGTTCAAATTTTTATTGTTGCAGCTGTTGCAGCTTTTTTGTTTTCTGGTTTTTTTCATTAGTATTCGTATGAAATTGGTCTATTGAACATCTACTGTTTGATGTACTAAGTTTTATTTGCTTACCTGTATCCATTGATAACCATTGTACAGTGTGTTCATTTTTTATCCCTTCATCCACCAAGCCCTTCAGTTGTTCTTGGTCCCCAAGTGGTGGGGGATAGAGGGCAAGTGAAATGATAAAATATCTTCACAGTTGGCAGAAATATTTTAATGCTGAAATGCAGTACAAAAGTAACTGATGTAAAATTATATTTGCTATGTTTTCCATATAATTTTGTAATAAGGTAAAGAAATTTATAGTCCTTTTACAGTAATAAGTACTGCACAAAACTGTATGTTGGCAAAACTGTCGGAAAAAAGTTGCTTAAAGTTATCGCTCTTAATTTCAGACAGGGTATGGAAAGAAAAGTTTAATTACTTTCTTTTGAATTATTCTGAGACAGAAAACTGAAACTTTATAGTTATTTATCAGGATTAATTTACATTTACCATCCTTCTTAAAGGCTCGAAAAAGAAAAAAAAAAAAAAACACCTGCATCAGCGGAAGCGGAAAATGACAAAATGCTAGTTGATAATTTCAGCATGTCACTTTGTGCTTCATAAAGATATTTATTCAAAAATTAATTAACGAAATCCGGAATTTTACACATGATCAATCACAAAAAATCCATAATTCTAATTACTTCCCCTGGCGACACTGTCTCTAATTAAAAATGTCAGATTTGTGATATTAAAATTCTAATTAAAATCAATGGCAATATGAGTGTCTTTCGCAGGCAGGCCCATTAATTAACTGAATCAAAATTTGTTTGAATTTTCTCTTATTCAGTAATAAATTCATCGACACTTTCCTTTCCCTACTCCCAGTGGAAGATTTAATATCCTTTAATGAATAAGTATTGGATTTGTAAGTTTTATCAATTACCAGAAATGTTTCCGTTAGAGTATCAAAATAATTTATCACGCTTGCTTGAGGAAACTATTTTTAAAGTCACAAATCTTCACGGAAACTTGAAATGCAGACATTTGCTTTGCTAGGAAGAGTTTTAAATAAAGGAATCGATTAAAAAATACAGTGTTAAAAGAAACATAGCGGAGAGAGGTAATTTATTTGCGGGTTTTATAATCCATTTGTAGCAACAATCAATTGAGTAATACGAATTTAAAATGGTTTGCATTTTAATTTAAGCAATGTAAGCTTTTTTTCGAAGTTATATTTTTTTAGAGTTTAAAATTTAAAGATAAAATAGAAGTATGAGGAAGATGTGACACCATTAAGTTTTGAGCTCTTGGACGTTACCTGGTTGCATCTCGATAAAGTTTAGTAAAGAAACCGGAATCAAATTCTGTTTCAGCTAGGGCAAAATGGATGATATTTAGTGCGATTTCCATAGAGCGATCTTACAGCATTGTCAAGATTTCTAAGAAAAATCTAGAAAATACTTTCCTGACTTTTTTTGTTTATGTTTTTGTTTATCGACTATTTATAATTTTTTATTTTCGAAGACCAAATTTGGGTGCTCAGTACCAATAAGATTAGTGTTATAAATCTTACGTTACCACACTTGTAAACTTAACCAATATATTGTTCCTATAAAAATGAAAAGGTTGTCTTATTTATAAACTTATCCCATTGCGCTTCAAAGGCTAGTTGATCTCAAATTTTTTTTCGGATTTTGACAAGGGCCGACATGAAATTTTAGCAAAAATTTTGACACGGGTCTAGCCAAGTTTATAGATGGCTCAGTATATAAGTTATATTAGCCCCCAAATTCAATGATGTCAGTACCGACAATGCCTATATTTAAATTGAAGCTGCAACAAGTAATTCTTTTATCTTAATCTTCTTGACGAAATTCTGAAACTTGCGTAATTTGCCCAATTGTTTTTAGCGTGCGTTATAGCTGCATACTTTAACAGTAAATATCGTCGTGCCTGACAATTTCACTAAAATACTATTCATGACTTTAAACAGTATTATTGCCGAAATTGAACATTACAAAATAATCTTTCAGCACATAACCAAAAAGCAAATATTTTTAGAATACTTTATTGTAGTACTGCTAGAAAAAAAACCCTCGAAATTAAATTTATGTATGACTGAATACATATTATAGTAGTACAGAAAAGAGCTTTTCTTTTTTGCTACTCATGTTAGAGACTGAATAATAAATTTTGGAATGATTGTTTTGTGTTTGCATAAATTATTCGTTTGAGAATTCATTGAAATACGTTGTTAAGGTAATCAAAGCATCAAAAAAAGAAGATTGGTTTCAAAAAAAGAAGAACAGTGATGAGATTGAATAAATTTTCATTGCTCATTAGCTTGTTTCTATCAACACGCAAATTCATTTCCTGGAGGGTAAGTGAGAGTGAAATTACAATAATAATTTTGTTTTTTAAATATTTGAACTTCGCTTCTAAGTTAAAATTGCAGAAACGAAAGACATTGTACTGTAACATTTTCACCATTGAATTTGTTTGGACTTAGAGGCTAGACATTTATATTCATGTCAGACAATGTTCTATTTTCGAAGTTAAGCTGACTAATATAAGACAAAGAAATGTTTTAACTTATACTTATTAAGGTGAAATGCCTCTTAGCCATTATAACTATACTCTGAAAAAAAATATATATATAAGGGCGTTTCTTTACAAACTCGTCATTGGCCGTCCGAACTAAGTTATATTAAAATAATAACGTAATTATCTCTCTTAATTCAAATAAAATATTAATACTTTGCAGCACAATTGCCTTTGGAGTGATAATGATTTAATTTTGTTTTCTAGAAATTATCTAAATCCTAAAAACAGTCCCCTGGCTGTCCGAACCCTTTAGTCTAACATAAAGGTAATATTTCAAAAAAACTTTACATAAATATGGAAATTAATATCTAAAAATAGAATAATGCAACTATATTTTTTATGGAATAAGATCTAATTACGTATTTATGAAAATTAATATTGTCACTTAAGTTCTGTCCGGAGTTTTTTCTAACAGTCCCCCTGCATGAATTCAAAGTTACAGTATAAAAAATCTGCTGCTCTTGCAAATGATTTTTGGCATAAATTTTAATGTAATCAGTGTGAATTTTCCAAAATTGCAGAGAACGGTGTTCAAACGCCATTTTGTTTAGTTTCAGAGCCACATTTGTGATGAAAGTATGCATCTTGGTCATTGAGAGAACAATCCTCTGGTAAATGATTTTATTACTTTTAATTAGTTTAATAATGAAACATATTATTTATTATTTACATGATGTGTGTCTAAATTTATGAGTCGTTTCGTAACTAATTATGTTCCAATTATTTCGCAAATATTACGCAACTAAGTGAAAAGAATAAGTCCCCTGGCACAGTCCCCCGCCTAGAAATAGGGCAGGAGACTTCGCCTCTGTCATGATTTATCAGAAAAACAGTCTTTCGTTTGAACCGAAGTAGTGGATTATTTTTTGAGCAATTGTGTTATAATTATGCAGACATTTTAAAAGAAAAACATGCCCGGATAGAATCTGAGTGGAAAATTACGAGTTTACAGAGAACCATAAACCAGGCAATAGAACGCGATGGAAGGAAAGCCCATGCGAAATTCTTGAATTCTAAGGTACGCTAACATTTGCTTACTAAAGACAGAAGAAGAAAAATGAGTAAAAATATTTTACTATGGACTATTGAAACACAGAAGATTTTAGAAATTACATTGTTTGTCATTTGTAGTTGGAAGAAGATCGGTTTTTGAAATACATGTGTCCATCTATAAAATATCTGTACATTTCGACACCGTTTTGAGAAATAACCTTTTCGGACCATTTGTTTCAGTGAAAAATTCATTTCAGGAAGCAGGGCTGCCCCAAATAGCCAAACACATTTTTCATCATTTTGAAGCATTTTAGTGGAAAATCGAAACTATTTCTGTCAATAAGGCTCGAAGGATCGGAAAATAAATCTATTTGATACGAGCTTAAAATAGAACAACACATGTTGAGGCACTTTGTACTTCATTAAACCATTTCGGCTCCTAAATAGTCCCGATTTTTAGCTTATCAGCTGATCTTAAGTGCATATAAATTAAAAAAAATTAAGTCAAATTGAAAAATTTCAAAAAAAAAAAAAAAAAAAAAAACCTACCTAGAGGCTTATATTAGTTTTGCTGTAAGAAGTGTCAATACAAACGCTTTTCAGACATAATGTTACTCTTGAAAGTTTGTAATTTGAGCAAATAATAATTATTATTTTAACCGTTGGTTTTCAAGTTATAACATTTGCAAATCATTTACTATTATATATAATCACACTTTATTGTACCATCTTCGTCTCTGATTAGCTAATGTGTGGTGAAAAGTAAACTAAATCATTATTCATACACAAAAAGAATCCCCCCTGCCCCTCATAATGAAAATAAGCTAAGAACAAAATCGTTTTTAATAGCCTAAAGGCATAAATAAGTTTTTTACTTTTCATACGCTCTTTAATACTCATTCTGTTCTATAACTTTGAATCGTTGCCAAAAACAAAATGAATAATAGTAATTATAAAGTTCATTAATAATGCATTTTGAGCTTTTGAAACTTTTCGAATAATGCATTTTTTTAAAGCTTATCTCTATTCAATTTATCAACTTTTATTTAATTTTACTCCTTTAACTGCATTCCACATTGCATGTCTTCATGTACATTTTTCAAATGCAGTCGTAGCTATCAATTTCTGAAGAACTAGTACAATTTGCTGTAAAATAAATGCAATTTGAAGAAAACGCATTGCACGTTTTTCCAGTAAATATTCCTAAAAGTTAAGGATTCTTCCTCTTCAATCTTTAGAGTAATCATTGTTTTATTCTTATATGACTCCAAAGGCGTTGTAATTACGCCGGAATCAAAACCATATTCTTCCTTAATCTCTTTTTTTCATATAAATTAATTTGCCTCGCGCAGCATTTTCGGATCAACACGTTGCACAGTGGAGTATTTGAGTGAAAATCCTGGCCAAAAGTCGAAAATGTAAAGTATGGTCAATCTCACTTTTCTATTCGTTTTCGGACAACAGATAAGACACTAAGTCATAATCTACAACATAAAACCCCTTCCACTGTGATTAAGACCCATACGAATGCTTCAAACTCAGTCGATGTGGAATCTGCGCTGCTGTTTTCCTGGAAGCTTCGTTTGTTGCTCACATTCAATGCGCTGTATTCAGTGGCTTATTTCGAAATTATAGAATAACACTAATGAATATGGAAGACGAAGGTATGTACTTTAATATGATGTGCAATCCATGTAGATTTTGCTTCGGGAAATATTTTTTTAATAGTGTTTTACACAACTTTAAAAAAATCGCTCTATTTTCAGTAAAATTTTTAAAAAGAAAGGTTTTTGTATGGGTTCCGGGCATTTCCGGACGCAAGTTCGGGTATCAAAATTAAGCTTAAGGTTCCCTTAAAACGTATTTGAAAAAAAAAGTTGCCCCTTTTTGCCCCATTTTGCTTAAAATAGGTTTAAACTGAATTAAGTAAATTTACGTTTTTTCTTTTGGATTTGTACATGTTCGTTTTTTTTTTCAGGATCTTCTACGAAGGAAATAGAAATCACAAACAAATCATTGTATGAGATAATTAAAAAATGTCCTTTTTAATTAAAAAAATTTTTTCTTCTTGTGCATGGAAAACTTAGTATTTTAACGATTATAACCGATGGATTAAGTACTAGAATTCAGAAAAGAAAAAAAAGGTTCAAATTTGTTTTGCACACAACACTGGGCTATGTAAACAGCATTTTTTTCTCTCATAAACAAGTATTAATTACAGTGCATTCTTTCATAAACAAGTATTAATTACAGTGCATTCTTTCAAATGACAAGAAGTACATCGTATAAAATGCGCTTTCTTATTCCATTTTTGCTCCAAACTAGATTTTGGCAAGTAGCCAGCTGGTCCGGCAAGAACGTTCCAGAGCGAAAATCGGTAAAAATATTTCTTTCACCTCTCTATAAAAAAATTCATTAAAAATCAATGGAGCAAGCTAACTTCACCGTTTTTGCTTTAAATGAAGGTGAAATGTTTATATTGTACTCTTGAAAAGTTTCAGAGCAATAACACCATTAGATTCTCGGATGCATGAATTTTAATTTACGTTGATTGATAAATTAAAAAACGTCGAAAAAGTGACCTTTCTTTGGAAATTCCTGGAAAATCGGGAAATTACTTTAAAACTTCAAACAATTTAGACTTTTAAAGACATTGATTTGCTCTAAATGGTGATGCATTGTTTTTCTTTCTACGTTTACTAGAAACCTTTTTACGGTCGTAAACTCGTAAAAGTCTAAAACATGGATAAAACACTAAATAACTTTTTTTCTAAATTAAATTTTTAAAACCGAGCTTCAGGTTACAACATCTGACCTTTCAGAGAGCTTGTGTACCAAGTTTCATAGCTGTAAGCTGGATAGCTTCGCTGTACAGCGCACAAACGCACAGAAGGGTATCCCTTCAGAAGAGCGAAAATTCCGAAATAGTTTTGGCCAGGATTTTCAGTCAAATACTCCACTGTGCGTTGTTCAAAATCAATGGCTCATTCCGTATTGAGCTGAAAATCTGAATACGATTCCATTTATGGTAATGTATTTGGACGTTAAGCTGATGCAGCTAATCGGGCTCATGCCGAGTCAACAAGACCTTGCAATTAAGTTTAAGTGTTATTAAATCAACCCAGATTTAATAAACGGATTGGAGTCCGTTAATCGCAATCAGCTTTTACTAATGGAGAACTGCAAAGCTTTCGAGGTTTCAATTTGATAACACATGTGTAACGTATGTTTCAATTGGATAACACATGTGTAAAGTATGTTTCAATTTAATAACACATGTGTAAAGTTATGTTTCAATTTGATAACACATGTGTAAAGTATGTTTCAATTTCATAACACATGTGTAATGTTATGTTTCAATTTGATAACACGTGTGAAAAGTTTGTTTCAATTTGATAACACATGTGTAAAGAATGTTTCAATTTGATAGCACATGTGTAAATTATGTTTCAATTTCATAACACATGTGTAAAGTTATGTTTCAATTTGATAACACATGTGTAAAGTTATGTTTCAATTTGATAACACGTGTGTAAAGTTTGTTTCAATTTGATAACACATGTGTAAAGAATGTTTCAATTTGATAGCACATGTGTAAAGTACGTTTCATTTTGATAACACATGTGTAAAGTTATGTTTCAATTTGATAACACGTGTGTTAAGTTATGTTTCAATTTGATAACACATGTGTAAAGTACGTTTCATTTTGACATGTGTAAAGTATGTTTCAGTTTGATAGCACATATATAAAGTATGTTTTAATTTAATAACACATGCGTAAAATGTGTTTAACTTTGTTACACATTTATTTTAAAAGCAAATATTTATTTTACCAACTGATGCATTGTGTTAAGTATATGTAAATATAAAATCATTTCTAATAAAAAAGCAACGTTGTATTCAGGGGGGGGGGATGCCAGACAGTAAAGCTTGAGACTAAAAAAATTCGGTAGTGGCCAGTGGCTAGTAAACCTAAAAAGTTAGTGCCACTTTGCTGCTTTTGGTGGTCACTTCAATCAGTGTTCCAACACTACTAATAATTCTCCACTTTATTCTGCATATAGTAATATTACATTATGTACTTGCATAAATATTAACTTAATTACTATGTATAAAAGAAAAAAAGTAAAAATCTTTTATGATAAATAGAATTATTCATTGAGAATTTAAATGCATAATGGAGCCAATTGTCTCTCCAAATTGATATTGGCTGTCAGTGACGATGCTGATGGCTATTTTCTCTTCATAATCCGAGCGATGCATCGGTAATTTGTATTTTTTGTTCAAGAAAGTCGCCAGTTTGGCGATCAACATCACATTTTGTTGTCGCCAAAAATAATTTTATTGTCGCCACTGCCGAGTGACGACAGCTAGTCTCGATCTTTACGAACAGTATTCTGTTTTTTTTAAGCTATTTGTTTGCAGGAATAAAAGGACGCTGCTGCCTACACCTTTGTGGCACAACCTAAGACCCGCGGACCAAATAGACGTCTAAGGAAGTGGATAAATATTGCACTTTGCTATTGTTAAAGAGGTCGATTTATTTAGTGTGTCTTTAATTGGTGGTACCCAACTTACGCACCGCAGACATAGGGGTGAATTAAATGAGTTGAAGAAATAGAGAGCGTTTAATACTTCTGACCGAAATCCATTTTTGGAACCGAAGTCAATTTTTAGCACGAATGTTTCGAATGTTCTTGCACTAAAATTATGGAAACGATATTTAAAGGACGTTAGACAATGATATTAAGACAAAAAAAAACCCCTGCGTAATTTTGACTATTTTTGACACGTTATGTGAGAGGGAGGTGATTTCCTGCGGAAATATTTCGAAATTGAAGCCTTAAGCAGCAAATTCACAAGATACCTTTAGTAATATAAAGCTAGGGAAAGGTTACGGTTTCCATGACACTAACCAGAAAATTTTTGAAAACTTAAATCCTAAAAGTTATGCTAATTTTGATGACGTTAGCAGAAAGGTTAAGTTTCGAGTGCAGTCCTTAGATGGAAGCTCTCCCTTGGAAACGTTTCAAGCCTAAAAATGTACTTTTAGGTGATGTTTGGTGACATTTGGTGACGAGAGAGAAAGAAATGGGTTCTATGAGAAGTTTTAGAACATTTATGCTGTAAAAATGCACTTATAATCTTTATTCGGCTTCGTTGAGGAAAGGATGCTAAAAATTCAAGCGCTCTCCTTTCGAAAACTACAGTTGAAGTATTCTCGATGTTAGACGGGGGGGGGGGGGGGGTCTCGTTACTAGAAAAAAATTGCATGAATGCTGAATTACAGTAAACTCTCACTTATACGCCGCCTCATTTATGCGCCCTTTTCACTTCAACGACGATTTTGAATGGTCCCAGCACATTCCATAGCAAAATGATGACAGTATCGTTCGTTTATGCGTCGCTCTAAAGATAAATATTTCACTTATGCGCTGAATTTTCCTTAAAATGTATGAAATTTTATTTATGTTGTTTAAAAAAATAAGCATTTTTCTTTACTTTCTTCTTTAATCTTTCGCCTTTATTGCTCACGGATGGCATTTTTTCCGCATGAACTAGCGTTCAGAGAGGGACAATTATCTATTATGAATCGTTTTAAAGGGAACAGTTTGTGACTAGGTATGCTACAACTTTTGTTCTCTCATTATCATTGTAGTTACGTTACAGTAATTGCCAAACCGTAGTAATAAGTCCCTTTCCTAAAGAACGCATCTTATTTATCTCTCATTAGAATCTATGTTGCGTTTTAGTCCTTTAAATAGGTTTGTTCACTTATACGTCTCTCTCACTTATGCGCCTTTTTCTGTTGGTCCCTATTGCCGGCGCATAAGTGAGAGTTCACTGTATTAATCCTAAATTGCCTCGCACGAATACTAAAATTGTATATATGATAGACATATATACAAACACACAGACATGAAATTAAAATATCAGGATAGCGAAGAAAATATTGTCTTATTATAGCAGTAATAAACCTTGTAACAAAAGAAAAGTTAATATTTAAGTAATAATAATAATAATAATAATAATAACAGAATCGTGTTGGTTATTTATTAGGTTCTCAACGTTTTCGCAAATTTTTGCATTAAATCTTTTAAGAAATCAGTCAAAATATTAATGGAAATGGCTCCTCAGTTTTCGATGATTAACAATTTTAAACCTAAAAAAATAATGTCATTTATAAGAGCATCTTATTTTTTCTTTTAGTAAAGTAAATTTGGTAATTTATCTTATATTTAACCACCCAATTAAAAAATTGAGGTGTTCTCAAGACACCGAGAATGATTTCTAAACATAAGCTTACAATTCCCCTTCTTTACTACGGTAAATTCGTTTTTAAAACAACACTCTGAACCCCCCCCCCTTTAAATCTAGAAACAATTGAAAATGGTAAAATCAGAATAAAATGTTTATCGGTTCTTTAGCATCACAAATTGTATTGTTTTGTTACCTGGCAGCGGAATTTTTGTAGCAAATCCTGAACTGTATCCAGAAAAACCAATAATGAACAACCGTTACATAATTTATGATCCAGCTTCGGCAGCTGAGGCCATCTAATTGGTAGATAACTAGGAATTCCGCCATCTGTTTCTGACTCGTAGATGGATGGCTTTGAAATTGAATGAACCGAGCAGATAATGGGGTAACGACTATGATGCAATTATCATTTTTTGGATCAAATATGAGTTAAAAGGTATAGTGAGCGGTCAAACGAACCTCATGTAAATTAAGTCAACATCGATAATGAACCGACTAATAACCTTTTGTATGATAAATTAGGTTCCCTGCAATTTGAGCGCTAGTTTCTGAAAGATCAAAAGGCATTCAACAATTAAAGGGAAGCAATTAATTAGAATACCATGCATAGCAATTGCTGCTACGGTATAAATTATGATTGATTACCTATTTAGTGTGTGAAATGTAAAATAACTGTTAAAAACGAATGAGATTTTTAAAATCAGAAAAATATATCGAGTCTTATTATTTTTTTTTTCTTGGAGCTGCAGTAAAGACAGGATTGGGATTTTTTTCTAACCTCTGTAAAGAAAAGAGTAATGATAAATCTATCTTAAATCCAAGCTATGTTTTTTTTTTTTTTTTTGAATTTAAAATATACTAGTAAGTAAAGTCAATTTACATATTTAAAAAAATAAATGAATAAAAAGATATAATGGCACTTAATGTGTCGAAGTGAACAGAACGAAAAGAGATGAAAGAAGGAATGAATATAGATATTTCGGCATATTAGGCATATTTTAAGAAATTATAATAATAAAAAATAAATAAAACCTGTAGTTAAGTTTGCTAAATTTAAGTTACTCCGAACCACATGTAAAACTTCTAAGTAAAAATAGTAATAATTAAAAAAAAAAAGCTTTTGTTATACACATACACACACATAAACTCTTGTACAGTACAGCTTAGTTCTAATGATCCATAATGACCTTAGTTCTAATGACCTAAAGTAGTTACAAACATAAGCATAATGTTCTGTAATCAAGTGTGACAAAATATGGATTAATGCAATATAAGCTAAATATTAATAAAATCTGGAAGTGAAAACTATTATGTCAAATGGAGGTCTTTTTTTTTAAACCATCTTTGTTTGCATACCGAATCAGGCTTATCATAAAAGAGAAATCTATCGATAAACACGTACTTTATTTTTCGCTTCATTTTATTATTTTTCTTTTTCAAATTTATTTATTATTATTTTATAACAGTAGATGTTAAATTTATTCAAATTAGTTTTTTTTTAATGACAGCAACTTTAAACAAAGCTTTTCAGATCTTCTAAAACTCTTTGACTAATTTCTTCAGTTTCAAACTCGTTTTTCTGTCCAAATAAAATTTCGAATAGTTTTCTTTACGAGAAAAAAAAAACATTTTAAAACGAAGAAGCAGAGTGTTTCCCATTAAATACACTTCAAATACTTTTACTCCGCAGAATCTATCAAGGGAGCTAAAGAGTAAACTTTTAATTTTTCTGAAACAAAATGTGTCACGCAAAACAACAATCAGTATTAAAAGTCAGGTCGTTTTCACCTTCCGCAAGAGTAGTTTTACCGTTATCTTTCGGTAGCACACGCCATTTTTTCTACAATGATTGTGAGGAGCTAACAAATTACCTGTGAATCGTGGCAAAAATGCTTTGTTTAGCCATTTAATAGCGCCTCTGAATTTCTCGAATGAAAAAATAAATAAATAAACACTTAAAAATGGAGCAACGTAAAGCAAGGTGCAAATACTACTAAATTTTCTGGTAGACATATTTGTGTAAGGTCAATTAGGTACACTGTTAAAATTTTTCTGGAATTTTGCGGTAAATTTACTGGTATCCACGTTGCCATACTGCAAAAAATGAGCTGCTGTTTTTACCGTGTAGTATTACACTGCAGTTTTAAACTGTAACATGCACGGTAATAAACCGTAAAATTAGCAATTTTACAGTTTATTACCTTAAAACTTAGCTGTATTACACTGCAAAAAGAACAGTTTTGGCAGCAGAGGGTCCAGTTTTAAACTTTAAAATGCATGGTAATAAACCGTAAAATTAGCAATTTTACAGTTTATTACCTTAAAACTTAGCTGTATTACACTGCAAAAACAAGTTTTGGCAGCAGAGGGTCCAGTTTTAAACTGTAAAATGCATGGTAATAAACCGAAAAATTAGCAATTTTACAGTTTATTACCTTAAAATTTAGCTGTATTATACAGCAAAAACATCAGTTTTGGCAGCAGAGGGTCCAGTTTTAAACTGTAAAATGCGCGGTAATAAACCGTAAAATTAGCAATTTTACAGTTTATTACCTTAAAATTTAGCTGTATTACACTGCAAAAAGAACAGTTTTGGCAGCAGAGGGTCCAGTTTTAAACTGTAAAATGCATGGTAATAAACCGTAAAATTAGCAATTTTACAGTTTATTACCTTAAAATTTAGCTGTATTACACTGCAAAAAGAACAGTTTTGGCAGCAGAGGGTCCAGTTTTAAACTGTAAAATGCATGGTAATAAACCGAAAAATGAGCAATTTTACAGTTTATTACCTTAAAATTTAGCTGTATTATACAGCAAAAACATCAGTTTTGGTAGCAGAGGGTCCAGTTTTAAACTGTAAAATGCACGGTAATAAAACGTAAAATTAGTAATTTTACAGTTACCTTAAAATTTAGCTGTATTATACAGCAAAAACAACAGTTTTGGCAGCAGAGGGTCCAGTTTTAAACTGTAACATGCACGGTAATAAACCGTAAAATTAGCAATTTTACAGTTTATTACCTTAAAACTTAGTTGTATTACACTGCAAAAACAACAGTTTTGGCAGCAGAGGGTCCAGTCTTAAACTGTAAAATGTATGGTAATAAACCGTAAAATTAGCAATTTTAGTTTATTACCTTAAAATTTAGCTGTATTATACTGCAAAAACAACAGTTTTGGTAGCAGAGGTTGCAGTTTTAAACTGTAAAATGCACGGTAATAAACCATAAAATGAGCAATTTTACAGTTTATCACTGTAAAACTAGCAATTTTACAGTAAATTACTATTAAATTAGCTGGATTATACTGTAAAAACAGCATTCATTTTTTACAGTGCGGTAAATTTTAAAAATTATATTTTGCGGTAAAATTGTACTGTACAATGAGTGTTTTTACAAATTGTACATATGTAGTTCGAGAAGAAGAGCTCAAAACCGAAGTTTGATTTATTAAGTCAATGTGTGCTCAGTTAGCGTCATTAGAAAATATTGGTGTTTGAGAGGTTATTAAAACTCTCTCCGTGCGACAAAGTGGCTGACTCTGTTACTGGAGTAGGAACGGGGTTGTGGCTAACGAAGCGGGAAAACGGTGTTACACGGAGAAAGTTTAAATTCTTCAGTCGGCTCTATCATTTGTCGGAGATGCTTTTAAATGCAATTAGTGGTTCTCTCCTCCCTTCAAGAGGATGGGATGAATCCATAAAAGCCTTAATTGCATGTAATGGTAACACATAAAGCTACACTGGCATATATATAAATATTTACTCGATGCTAGAAGATAAGTATGGAAGAACTTCTTGGCTGGATCTAAGATACTTTTACCTCTTTAGTAAATTACTGTCTAAAGTGTTGAACTTACAGAGCTTAAAGAATTGGCTTAACATATTTGTATTTTGCTAATTAGCCTAGGTTAGTTTTGGATGAGCGTTTAAAATGCAAAGAAAAATCACTTTTTTATGCCCTGTGCTCAAGAGTCAACATTTAGGCCATACAAAAACCGTATAAGCATTGCTACTTCTTTCTATAATGTTGCGGCTTCAACTTAATTCACGCGAAAAGTTTATCTGCGTATGACTTAATTGCTGCATTCATAAGCTAATCTGTCCGTAGCAGCTTTGAGCAATTTAACTATATTGATGAAATATAAGCATTATTGGTGAAAATTCATCATTTAAACAAACAAATTTCCTTTCTTACAATAATTCTTTAAAGATTGTGAAAGACAAATTTTATGCTTTCTGAGAAAATTAAGGAAGGATATATATTTATAGTTTTCCTTTTTTAGTTTAGCTGAACTTTTAAAAAATATATAGCATTGCTGGAAAATTATGGGCAAAAACTATCATTCCGTTACCATTTTTTTAAATTGAATTAAAACAAAGAGTTACCAACGAAAACTTCCCAGTTTTGGCTTCTTATCAAGCTACTATGATGTGTGTAAAAGTCTTCATAAGTTATTTAAAAATATGTAATTTTTTTTATGCTTACAGACATTAATACATCGAACTTTTCGTGTAAACTGTCCTGCCAATACCGCTGAAATCTCTCTTATACAGCTTTTAATTTTGAGAGTGCAAGCAACATTTGTAATGTTTTTGCACGGGAAACTTCCCTTGCTCTCCATAATGTCTAAGTCTAGTTTGAAGAAAAACTGATGCAACATTTTATCCAAACATGATAATTAATTATACATGCATAGAAAGAGAAACAAAACACATACACTTTTATTTTATATTGCTTTAATTTTGAAGTTTTTTTTTTTTTTTTTGCACGAAATGAGTTCTTAATGACACAAGCTTCCAAGTTTTAGAGTAATATTTTTTTCTCTTAAGACTAAACACTTTCAAACAGAGACAGCCTAAATTTGGATGCAGGGTAAGGTAAAAAGTGAGAAGAAAAATATATTTTTCTTCTCATTTAGAGCAGTGTGATTCAGGAATTTTCTTTCCTTTCTTTTAATAATTTCTTTATAGGATTTCTTGTTCATATTCTATTCATAAATTTAGGAAAATAAAAAAAGGTATTTCATAGCATGAAATGTTTCTATGCGTTTTTCCTGAGATATATAATAGTTTGCTCATTCCAACTCAGTTGACCGCTCTTTGGGGTCTTAAAATAGCGCACAGAATCTTAAAGATTTCTATAAAAGCATTGAGGCACTACAAATCCCTCGGGAAAAGACTCAGCAATTGCCTGGTAAATAAATTGCTTAAAAAGTTAACAAGGATCCAGAAATGGCAAAAAAAGGCTCTTTATACACACAATAACTATAGGATTTTCCCGATTTTGGTCTGATAGAAAATGTCGAGAAAAATACCTTTTAAGAAGGTATTCTTCTTACGGTTTCGAAAACTGCTAAATAACTTCACCTGGAAAAAAGATACAAGCATTTGTGTTAGTAAAAATCAATTTTAAATTAAATAAATAAAATCGTCTGCTCAAAGCTAAAATTAGCGGGAAAGAAATCATGGTTAAGAAAAATTTGAATAAATACAGTCGAGCCCGTTTAACGGATTAGCCATTTTGCCACTGAAAAATATTTCAATAAGCGGGATATTCCAAAATTTCGGGATCATAATAATGCATTACAACGGCTCGATACACTGAAAATGTGTAACATCAAGCGGGATATTCTTTTAACCGATATTCTAATAAGCTGGCTCAACTGTATTTGTTACCACTTTTGTTGAGTGCGAAAAAATAAAATTTTTGCTTTGTGCTGATAATAGAATTTTACAGTAAAAAGTAGTGGCAACATTAATTACAGTGCCAGTGCATTTTAACGTAGCATTTCAGGGGAAAAAGTAACAGTGTACATATAGTATGTTCCATTTTAATATTGTTTGTCCATTTTATATTCATAAATTTAAAAAAAATAAAAAAAGTGAATTCATAGCAATTTTCTTATACGTTCCCTGCGACACATAATAGTTTGCTCATTCTAACTCAGTTGACCGCTCTTTGGAGCCTTAAAATAGCGCACAGAATCTTAAAGATTTCTATAAAAGCTTTGAGGCACTAAAAATCCCTCGGGAAAAGACTCAGCAACTGTCTGGGGAATAAATTGAGTAACAGCAGAGTCCTTTTCGCTTGGAAATTGGATTCCTTAATACATATGTTTTTATCAGAACTTGACAATACGATCCGGAGGCTTCCGACCCAGTGGTCTAGAAAATAGCCAATCTAACAGAATACCAAACATATCCTCTGACAAAGAAAATTCTCCAATGCAATAAATGGTCAAAAAAGCTGTCAAACTTAAATCTCCAGTGTCAGCGTTTGAAAAATGATTTTGGTCATTCTTTTGATAAATTTGGATCAAACTGCGTTTTTTGGTGTTTTTCAAAATGAAGATTTGGGTTCATTAAAGCGAAATGCTATATGTGCTGAAGGGGGGTCCTTGGGGATTTCGTCAAAGAATCTAGTTGTTTGGTTTTCTATATTGTTCCGATTTGTTTCAATCTTCAGCAAAATGCTTACATAAAATCCCTGACAGAGTTGGAAAAAACCCTAAAATATTTGAATACTAAATATTTTTCGAAAACCCTAATTTCCAATTAGTGTTCTATAAAATATAATCATCCAATCGAAAGAGGAAGTATAACTATTTTTGGTGTGCACAATTCTACGCTGAACGCAGTTAGCAAACATTTTGAGTATTATAACTTAAAAGTTGTGTATTTTTATGTATTTTTCAGTGTCGCAATAACCTCTAGATGTACGAGATTGAAACTGATCCCGTTTGCTTTGTATTCTATGAATAATGTGTGAGCGAAGGCTTTGTAATATTTAACATGTAAGTAAAGAGTTATGAAAAAAAAAATACAGTATGTAGAAAAATTAAATCGTAGAAAGTATATTTATGAGGCACGGAGGTGTGTCTGCAATCCGCCTCCCCCCCCCTCCTTCCTAAGAAAAGGTTTCTCCCTTCCGTAGGAAATATAATTCAATTAAAGAGTTCAGTATAACTTACAGTATAATACTTTTGCAAATCTGTCTCACATAAGGGAAACGTAGTAGCTTATTTGAAATATGTATAACAAAAAAAATATTAATTATAAAATAGTAACACTTTGAAGTTTTACACCCTAAATTCAAATTATGTTTTTTGGAATCACGAATTAGGACAGGTGTGTGTGAGCGTGCGTGTGTAAGTGTAGCCGTGTATGTGTGTGCGTGCGTGTGTGTGTGTGTGTGTGTGTGTGTGTGTGTGTGTATGTGTGTGTGTTAGTGTAGGCGTGTGTGTGTGTGTTAGTGTAGGTGTGTGTGTGTGTGTGTGTGTGTGTGTGTGTGTGTGTGTGTGTGTGTTAAGTGTAGGCGTGTGTGTGTGTGTTAGTGTAGGCGTGTGTGTGTGTGTGTGTGCGCGAGTGGGTGTAGAACATTGATGCACTGCAAAAAATAAACTACTGTCTTTTCAGTATAATACTGGCAGCAGAGGTTCCAGTTTAAAACTGTAAAATGCACAGTAATGAACTCTAAAACTAGCAATTTTACAGTTTGTTATTGTAAAGCAGAAATTTTACAATTAATTACTACAATTTTACAGTTCATTACCACAAAATTAGCTGTTATATACTGTAAGAGCAACACTACAATACTAGCAGCCGAGATTCCAGTTTAAAACTGTAAAGTGCGCAGTAATAAACTGTAAAAATGTTAATTTTGCAGTTTATTACTGTAAATCAGCAATTTTTCAGTTTATTAGTGAAAAAATAGCAATTTCACAGTTTATCACAGTAAAATTAGCAATTTTTACAATTTGTTACTATAAAATTAGCTGTATTAGACCGTAAAAACAACATCTATTTTTACAGTGTGTCACCACCTGGACGAGAGGAGGCCGAGGACTGTAGCTGGGGCCGGTGGATCTTCAGACAGGTGGGGTACCGTCCAGTCCACCCGGTGTCAAGCTCCTAGTCCAATCTCAAAAAAAAAAAAAAAAAAGAACCACACGGCAACTGCGGTAAAAAATGCAAATGACTTGCCCGTCTTCGGAGGACAAACGAACTTGTACAAATTTTTTCAACTATATGTTCCAAGGGACTCTTGAGCACAATAAAATGACCGTTTTTTATGTTTGAACAATCATTTTCAAATTCATGGTCTATAGTAACATTTGTTTCTTGAACTTCATTCTTGGATTGAGTCTTTCTAAAGATTTCCAAAAAAGAATTAAGTCATACTTCTTTATTCAATTACTTAAAAAAATTGAATGAACTTCATCTTGTGTAGAAAAAAAAAAAAAAACTTTTGGATAATACATGATGTCATCATTCTCTTGATACGGTATTTATGAAAATATTTGCTAAAATATTAATTAAGAAGAAAATAAATTAAAATTAAGAAAAACAAGTAAAATAAAGGGTTCTATGATGCAACCTATCAAGGTCCACAGTAGTTTTGTATCAAATTTCGAACTTGTAGATATATTTGGGTTTTCGAAACGTGAGAGTCATAGACACAATTTCACGACTTCTTTGACAAATCTATTAAACTGAGAAAAATCTAAATTAAATTTATTCAAAATATCACCATTAAATGCTTGTGCGCAACCCCCCCCCCCCACACACACACAGAGCGAGAGAGAAAGAAAAAGTTTACGTTTTTCTTACGTTTCTCTTTCGTCTCTCATTTTCTTCCTCTGAGATGGCGCGCAAACAAAATGCTTCCACTTAATGTTGTCATAAACCACATATCCTTTCATCATTCTTGATGAAATGTACTTTTTCCATTGAAATCGTGAGTGTTTTTTTAAAAAAAATGAGCTTAAATATTTCAAAGAAAATTCGATTAGTATGCCTTGTCACGTCGAAGGGAAACTGTCCATTGGGAATTTTTATTGCCTTATTTATAAAGCCTGAACGGTTTCAGCCAGTGCTCATTAAATGGTTTTATAGACACCATTTATAAAAGGGGATTTAGATATTCTTTGACTACACTCCCATTTTATCAAGCATGTATATTTGGAATTTCATGCCGAGCCGTTTGCTTGATAAATTATGAAATATGACGTGGAGATAAACTGTCATTTCCCCCAATACGAATTGGATGGCATTATGCAAAAAGGAGTTAACCCACAAAAACTTGATTTTGAGATAATGGGCTTTAAAGTCAACAAACTCTGGCAAAAATCATGAGCTCTATATCAATATACCAATGATATGTTACCATGAAACCCTGATAGGGCTTAAATCATTTTTGCTTACTGTAGAAAGCAACATATTTTACCATCAGAGTTGGATAACTAATTTTTTTATGTTTTGTGGGTTAACTCCTTTTTGCCATAATGCCATCCAATTAAGGGTAAATACCGTGTTTATATCAGTTGTATTAAAGACTAATAGCATCACACTACAAAGAAACGAATTTGATCAGTTTAAGACTAAAAATTTTCCATGACCTTGTCTAGATGCGACGAAAAAAGATGCCATTTTTGTAGGGGTGTAAATTCGTATTTCCAACTGTTAAGGTTTAGTTTTTAAATAGTTCGTACAAATTGTCACATATTTGGTGTATTACGGGGACGAAAAATTGAAATACTGATGTTAAAAGAAATGCTATTTGTGTCTAAATAGTTATAGCCGTTATAGCTGTTATAGAAAATTGACAATAAAAATAAGAGTTGAACACAAAAGAGAATTTATTAGAATGATTAAAACAAATAACAAGAAGTTCTGTTAAGAACTAAACGAGCCTACTTTCCCGTTAACCGTCATCGGTATTCTCGCATCTCATCAAAATTTTCTTCATTATCTGAGATAGCAAATTTTTTAAAACATACCTTTTTAGCACTTGAAGTTTATTTCTACGAACAAAATATACGTCTTTCATCTAATGAAAAAAACACATTTAAAAAGGAAGCAAAAGAATAAATAAAGTTGTAGCATCTTTTAAACAATGCAGCTACTATAGTTTTTTCGTAGACAAATTCCTTAGTTGTTTTAAAAAAGTGAATTAAAAGTAGAAAGCACATCAAAACACATTTTATCAAGAGAAAAACTCATTCCTAACTAAAATGTCTCGAATTAATTTTTAATCCGTTCCCAAAAAATAAAAATCAATAAATAGTAAAATAAATAATAAAATGCTCTCTTAAATGAATATTTTTTGTAAGAAAAAAATTGTCAGCCAAAATAATAATAATAATAATAATAATAATAATAATAATA
This sequence comes from Uloborus plumipes, assembly GCA_038373865.1. NCBI lineage: Eukaryota > Metazoa > Arthropoda > Arachnida > Araneae > Uloboridae > Uloborus > Uloborus plumipes. The sequence goes on from JAXGGA010001430.1 coordinate 34,192, forward strand.
ATAATAGAATATATAAATAAATAAACAAAAAATTGTCTGCACAGTAATTTCTTTTAAGAATAGGAATCTGTCCTTTTTCCCAGTCTCCATTTTTGTCATGTTTGCTGAGTCACAGTTACAGTCGAAGATTCAGAGCTGGTGTTGAAAAGTCGGAGTGCTTGGTCGGAGTCGATAAACGGAGTCAAAGTAAAAGGCTTTAAAATTCTAACAGTAAGAGTCGGTCATGTTTTCCACGCCTGCATTTCTAGTATGACTTTGCAGTCGGAATTCGAGTCAAGGTTTCGCTGTCAGAGTTCTGAATCAAAAAGTTGGAGTCGTCTGTCGGAGTCGACAGACGGAGTGACAATCGAGAGTTTGAAAATTCTAATAGTAGGAGTCAGTCATTTTTTCCAAACCTGCATTTCTGCCAAGGCTGTGGAGTCGGAGTTGAAGTCACGGATTCAGTGTCAGAGTCTATTTCAAAAAATCGAAGTCGATAGGCGGAGTTCTAATAAGGCGAAATTCGGCTTTAAAATTCTAATGGTAGGAGTCAGTCATTTTTCTGAGCCCGCATTTTTGGTTGCGGAGTTAGAGTCGGAGTCCTGAAGACAGTTTTTCATAGAAATATTTTCCAACCTTCCTCATCAAAACCATTTCCTAACAAAAATAGTTTGAAAGAAATCCACCTTTAAGTTCAGGATCTACGTTGAGCTTAAAATTTCCCGTAGACGCTAATGTTAAGTTTTTTTGAACAGCTCAAAACTGAACGAAAAATTGTTCAAATCACAAAGTGAAATATGGGAATGAGCCTCTCCGAGATCTTTCAATAAAATAAAAGTTCATCCAATTCAGACGGCTCACTTAAAATATATTAGGCGGGGAAAGGTTGCTTGAACGGTTTAATGTTGAAAGAAAAAATGTTCAAATTGAAGATTTAAATTCGGTAATGAAGTATCCTCGCTAAGATCCTTCGAACAAAAAAAAGTTTGTTTAAATCGAACTGATCACTCAAAAGTTATTAGGGCTGACAGCTTGTTTGAATAGTTCAATGTTGAACGAAAAATTGTTCAAGTCGGAAATATAAATACGGGAATGAAGTATCCTTGATAGGATCTTTCAAACAAAAAAAAGTTTGTTCAAATTGGACAATTTCTTAAAAAGTTAGTATCACGGGACAGGTTGTTTGAACGGTTCAAAGTTGAATCAAAAATTGTTCAAATCGAAAAAATCAAATATGGGAATGAGCTGTACGCGTCGAGATCCTTCCAACAAAAAAAAAGTTTGTTCAAATCGAAATTTTCATTCAAAAGGTATTGGGGGGGGGGGGGGGGTGCAGACAGACCGGCAGACCGAGACACTTTTTTCCCAATCTCAAAAACTTACTTTTCAATTTTTAATTTTTTGATATTTATTTTATTTTATTGATCCTTTTTGACTTTTTTTTGGACTGCGGGATATTTTAAAGATACATTAAGCTACTTTTAATGCTTTTTTCGTTTTTCTTTTACTTTAATTTAAAATTAGGTTTAAGAAAAATACGAAGCAATAGGAAAAAACACTTCACAATTGTAAGCTTGCAACTTTTATCTACTAAAAGAAAACACTAAATATGGAAAAAGAATCTTCTTTTTGATTTGATTCAATTTGCTTGTTTCAAATGTTCTGAAAAATAGAGGAATACCCTTCGAATTCAATATTTTCCTTTTTATGTAATCAAAGAAATCAGATCTGCATGGAGGTGGAAAGTTATCTTTATTCAACAAGCACATTTCTGAACATGTAAATAAACAAATACCTATAAAGGTTGCTGTATTATATTTATTAGGAATTTTATGCATAAAGGCTAACTTTTTAATGTTTTATATCTTTTAACTGCTGTTTCTAAGTATTTGCTCTTGAAAAAAAAAGTTTTCTCTACCGAATTAATTAATCTACGCTTTTTTTTCCTAGTTAATTAGTGCAAGTTCATATTAGTTAATCTTAATCAAAAGTTTTAATTATTTTCAAAGACATTTAGAGCTTAGCATTAAGTACCCACATTTTTTTTTTCTTGTTTTAATCCTTGAAATTTCCAAAACAAAATATGATAAAAAATAATTTACAAAACGAATTGTATAAATTATAATACGCTATTTAAAACTTCATTTAGCGGAGATTAATGTAAAAGGGGAATAATAGGCAGCTTCAAAAATATAATAATAGTAATAATAATGTATAAAAAAAGAAAAATAATAATAATATAAAAAATAAATATTTTGACCTTACCACAGACACATCTTATGCTTTATCACAGGGATCATGATTTGTTACTAATTAATTATCAGATTTCTATCCCCTAGGTAATTTTTAAAACTTTTCTTTAAAGCAGTAAATAAACTATTTTTAAGTTGTTTAAATTATCGGAATGTGTGTTACTTTAAGCACAAGAAATAACATTTATGTACATAATAATATAAATGATTAATAAAAGCCAGTGTGCAAATTATTGAACGTTAAGTGGCATTATAACATGCTTCGAATTTAAATATTTATAACTCGTTTTGTTGATTTTTTACCCCTTGGCTAACTTTATTAAGAAGAATTTATGATTTTCAATTTTTATTTAATTTTTGCTAAAGAATAAACTTTACTATAATAATCTTCCATATTAGAAGATTGTCTTATTGTCTCCAGAGGTGTAACAACTAGCCCTTGGCATGGGGTTGAAAATTACGCATATCTTTCCACAAATTTTGTTTGTTTATATTTTTCCGGAAAGTCTGGTACCTAATATTATCTTTAAATAAATTTAAAAAAAAACCAGAATAATTACTTAATCAAAAAAACATATACTTACGTAAATCAATAAATTTTAAAAGAACTTGTACTACTATTTGTTTAAAAAATGTTACACCCAGCCCCAGTCTCCCATACTATAGTTGTAATATCACGTGAGCAGTTCATGAGTTACAATATAAGATTTACATAATACACATTTTAATTTAATTTTTACTAAGAATCTAATAATCAACTACATCATTGTATGCTCTATTCTTTAAAAAAAGTTAATTAAAATTTAACTTCAAGCAGCGAGTGATGAATTTTAAATGCATTGTTGCCACTCAAGACATTTACTGCAATCTCAATTGAATTGAATTTCATTTATACTAAAATAAATATGCAGACGATAAGTTAAATATAAACAATAAATATTGGTTTATTCCCTAGAAATCACTGGATGTTTTTAACAAAATAATTTAACGAAGAAACGGTCTTTTGGAGAAAACATGGGGGACGTTTAAATTTGGGGTAATAACGTTTGGGATGGGATAACGTTTAAATTTCAAAGTTCACCAAGAAGTATCTAAAATGCCACGTAAAACAAACACTTGCTAATAAATGCGTAGGAATTATTGATCGCTATCAGTCTATGTAGAGGTTAAGCTTGTTATATGATCAGAAGATGCGTCAGTATTCATTATTTACTTACAAATGATGTCCTTCATTCCTATAAAATGTTCAAACAACATTTGATATGAACTTGCTTTGATGTTGTTCTTTTCTAATAGTCTAAACAATTTTTAAATAGCTTTCAATTCTGAAAAATATATTTTTTATTTCAAGTATGGTCATTTTTCGTAAATTTAAGTTATATGGGGGAGATTTTTGTTTTTTGTTTTTTTTTTTTTTTAATATATTTGATTTCAAGAGCAACAAAAGAAAGCATAATAATGCAGTCTTCTGGCAGGGCTCCATTTTATTTTTCAATTTCTTTCTTTTAAAAGTAAAGCTATCAACACTGTACAAAGTTCCGTTTACAAATCATTCAATTTGAATTTACTGTTTGAAAGTTATTTGAAGTAACTCTTGAATGTTGATTTGAAGGTGTTAAAGTATATTTTCATACCATCTAACATGAAACAGCACCTTATGTTATGAAAATGTAGAGATGAGTAAGGAGCATCTGCTTGAATGTTCTTCGATGACGGAAGAAAATATATACGACCGATATTGGCCTAGGGAGATGATGGTGCTGATATTTAGTAACTAACTTCTGGAGCAGTTTATGTATCTGTACACATCCCAGGTAGCACAAATAACCTTTAAACGTTTTATAAACGTTTTTAAGCGGTTGTTACAACGTTACTAACCATTTTACAACCTTTAAAAAACGAAGTGTGCTACTTGGGATGTCTTCCCCTTTTAATAGTTGAATTTTTATTGCTTTTGTATTTATCATTTCACTGATCAAGACATTTGAAAATATAATTATCATTGTTATTTTTCAAAAAAATCTATTTTTGAGTTCTAATCTTATGTCTGCGATACATGAAAGTATATGATATAATATCAAGTGCTCTGCAATAAAACAAAAAATAAATGACAAAAATATTTAGTTGTTTTGGAATGAAAAAAAAAATCGTACATTTTTGTTGTTGTGTTTCGAGTTTCCCTACATATATCAGAGACCTTTCATTCCATTTCTCACTTTGAAACGAACCAATAATTTATTTCAAATTATTTTCTAACCGATTCATTTTGAATAACAATGCAATATTTAAAGAGTTTTGTTCCATTTTATGACAAAAGACTTATAACTCTGCTAAATTGGGAGTGCGGCAGTAAAAAGTAAAAAAGTTGCAATATATCGTGAATGTCTATAAAATAATTATGTTTCTCTATTATTAACATTTCATATAAATTAACAAACACATTTGTAATTATTGTTTTTTTACAAAATGGTGGCATTTAGTTAAAAAAAGATGCAAAACCGTTTTTGTTAGATTAACATTCAGCTTACACGATATTATTTAGAAAGAAAAAAAAACTAATCCATCCCTTATTTTCTCTATTAATATCGATGGAAGAAACTTTAGAAACATTAATTTCATTTATAAACCCTTAGAACAGAAAAAAAAAAAAAAACGATTTTCAATTCATTTCAGAATCTTTTCTTTTTGCCTTTTTTATTTTTCCATGGAGAGTCTACATGCTACAAATCGTGAGTGTTTTGCAACAGACCCCGGAAAAAATATTATAAATACACTCCGGAAAAAAGCCGAAGTTTCGTCACGTAGTAAATGATAGCTAGACGTAGAATTTTTATTGCCTTATTTATATCGCTCGGAAACTTTCGAATGAAACTCGTTAAAGGTAGCTTATTGATATCATTTGTAACGGCATTTAGTTCTTTTTTTATGTTTTTCGTCTTTCCGGGCCATTTACCTTTTTAGAACAAGCACTTTGTTTGAGTAACATGACATAATTACTCTTACTAGTGTTTGTATAGAAAAATGTAATGGCTTTTAATTTTTTTCCGCTCGTTTTTAATCACAGAATATATTTTTTTAGCCAGCTTTATTAAAGTTAAGCTTAGTTTTAGATTAATTCAAAAATTAAAGTATTCTTTAAACAGTTGCAATGACATTGCAAAGTGAGACAGAACGAGCTATTGAGCACAATAAAAATCTAAATAGGGGTCGATTACAAATGGTATCACATTTTGGAAAGAAGGTGGTTTATGATACATGTGACAAAAGGGAGTTTGTAACTCCCTTTTTTCCTCAAACATCACCAACCACCCGATTTTTTTATCTAGATACTAATTGATATTGAACAAAAACTGAAACATATAGTTGTGATTTCAACGTGTCTGAATCATATGTCAATGTGTGAAGTAAAATTATGTTTATGCAATACAGCGTGACGTACTAAGGGTAAAGTAGGGAGTAAAGTAAAGTGCGACATTTTGTGACAAATAAAATGGATCACACTGAACAAATGTTCTGCGTCAGTTATCAGCAGCTTCTTACTCTAAGCAAAAGTGATTAGAGCCTCCCAATGATAAAAATTGCTAAAATCCTTAAATAATAAAAATTTCTAAATTGCAAAATTTGTCATAAGTCGATGTAATCATTGCAAAGTTTATTCTTAAACATGTGAAGCTTTTTAAACCCTCTGACGGTTCTGGACGTCTTATCACGTTCATTTAACATGTAATTCTGGAACTGCCGAACCGCCGGAGAGTTAAGAGAACAAGCAGAAACAGTTAAAGATTCAAAACTTACTATTTTCAAGAGTTAAAGACACGCTTGTAAACTAAACTTGGAAGTAGTATCTGCCACCATTATAATGCAGTACGATGCAGCAGATACGCTCACATCTAAGTCATGTCCTCTAGAATTAATTCTCCATTTCCTACTGCGTAAGGGCTTTGAGGGAATTACCTTTGATATACATCAAAGGCGAAACCTATAATGTGATTTCCAGCACTTGAGTAGGCTTTTCTAATGTTTCCAGTTTTCAAAATGTTTCTGAGGAAGTCTAATAGGCCTGTAACTGGTAAAGATACTTACTCATGTAACCCTAATCATTTACAACGAGAAATAGTGTTTTGTAATTAATTTCCAATGAAAACAGATCGTTTATTTCGGCGAAATACGTGTAAAATGTAGTTGCGACTGATGTGGGAGAAATCAAAGTTATGAGGAGATGGCATTCCTAACACAGTTTCACTGCAAAAAATAAACTGTTGTTTTTACAGTATAGAACCGGCTGAGCAAAGGTTCCAGTTTAAAACTGTAAAATGCACAGTAATAAACTTCAAAATTCGCACTTTTAGTTTATTACTGTGAAACAGCAATTTTAAGTTTATTACCACAGTTTTACTCTTTATTAGGACAAAATTAGCTGTAATATTCTGTAAAAACAACAGTATAATACTGACAACAGAGGTTCCAGTTTAAAACTGTAAAATGTACGGTTGTAAACTGCAAAATTTGCAATTTTACAGTAATAACCATTGTAAACGTCAAAATTTTGCAGTTTATAACTGTAAAACTAACAATGTATAGTTCATTAATGTAAAATTAGCGATTTTACTGCTTATTACTGTAAAATTAGCAATTTTTACAGTTTATTACTATAAAATTAGCTGCAATATATTGTAAAAACAGCATTAATTTTTGCAGTGTTTTACCTAAGGGTTAATTTGTGGTGTCACTCCCCCCCCCCTTCCCCAACAGTATAAAAAATATTATCATTTATGTAAACATGAAATGTATGTTAATATTCAAAAATAACGCAGTTTTATTTTTTGAATAGTCAGCCTTAGACATATGCGTGAACACCCTCAACATAGCAATATTTTGTACTACTTTTATTTAAATTGGAGAAATTCAATATAATAGTTTATATATTACAGACATTTTTAGAACTAAATACAGTCGAACCCCTCTATAGCGAACTCGGGATATAGCGAACCCCCGGTTATAGCGAACCTTTTCATTGGTCTGATCTAAAGCTCTGTGTCAGTAATGTAACTTCGTTAGCTTATAACGATCCACAAAGCCTGAAAAATCGGCTATAACGATCCTAAAAAACTGGCGAAACCCTATCCTTACTTTGCAAGAAATTTTTCCGCTCAAAATCTATGTTCGTTTCTGCTAATGAAAAAACATAAACGGTTGTAAGAAATTGCAAAAAGCAGAAAGAGAAACTGTGGACAGTTTTTTTCTGAATGAAAACATTGACAAAATGAAGACATGTGCAATTACGATGTTCATTATTATAGCATATTACAGAATTCCAACTATTTTTTGGAAATTCGGATATAGCGAACCCTCGGTTATAACGATCACTCAAGTCGGTCTGTTGAGGGTTCGTTATAGCGGCGTTTGACTGTATTCATATTGCGTAGAAAACTCCTAATTCTGCTTTGGGTGTTGACTTCCAAACGGGTGTCACCCAGAGCAAACAGCCTGTTCAGTAGTGATGCTACTGGGAAAGACCTTATGTAAAAACGTCATTAAAACATATTTGCCAGCATTTAATGTTATTTAAAAGATGTTGAAATTTAAAAACAGGGAGAAGAAGGATGAAGGGTGTTGAAGGGAAAATACATCACCTAAAGCCATGGAAAGTATAAAGCGAATAAGCGCTGTTTGACTTTCCTTAATAGGGGAAACTAAGGAGACTTCACCCAACTTTTGGTTTTACATTTTTCAATTTTTTGTGTAATAGAGCTCAATAAAACATATATGTAAGTACTATGCTATTTTTTACATTATTGTGACTGAAAATAATTGTAGAAATCAAAGTAGAAGTGATTCAAAAAAATTATATGCCAAAAGTCTACATTTGGGTCAAGTGTTCCTATGTCTAGGGAGACTTGACCCAATGCATTGGGAGATATAACCCACCTTATGAATGCCAGAATTCATAAATATTGAAATCAAAACCACAGGCTTTATAGTGTTTTTAGTTTTAAGAAGTGATATTTGAAATAGCACAACACTTTAGATGAAGTGTTACGTAATTTTTCTTTACTTAATCCTATTCACACCCCAGCAGAACAGCAGAAATCTAATTCAAAAACTTATGACTCTGCCGTTTTGTAAAGCCATGTCGCTAGGACTGAGAAAAGTTTAAATTTGCTCCAAATCTTATTCAGACACAGTAGTAGCATTAAGTTATTTGAATCTGTCACCATCTAATCTGATAAAAAATTTCAGTCAAAATACCATAAATTAGTTTCTTTTCTGAGCCAACAAAATGACTCGCCCTCTTTTTTCTCACAAAACTTGAGTTCCCCAGTCTTCAACTCGCACTTTCTAGCTATTAAGCTCTTCCACTTTAGTATTTTGACTTGACTAAGGACTTAGGGACACATTTTACCTGGTCGTATTGAGACGGCTACTCAGGTTCTAATCACAGTACATATAATAATTACTTACAGGCCCGTCAATTGTGGGTTCAGGGGGGTCAATTGCACCCCCTGACTTTGAGAAATCAATGTATTTGCATGTAAGTAGTGGTGGCTTTCGCCCTTTTTTGGTAAATTTACATTGTGTATACACCCTTCCCCCCCCCTGGAAAAGTTCGAAATGACGGGCTGGTTAAGATAAATTTGATCATTTGACGTAAATTACAATATGTTAGAAATTCATTACATAAAAAATCCTCAATTTAAGCAATAACATCAAGATATTGTTTGGGTCAAGTGCTTAGCACTTGACCTAGCTTGCTTGGGTCAAAGCTTTCTAATTTGTTTCCCTTTGTGTACCCTATTTTTTAATAACTTGCATTAAAACTATATACAGCTACTGCATATTAGTACATACACTGTTAAAAAAAACCTGAATTTTCAGGAAGATTTTTACAGATTTTAACAGTAAATTTCCGTTTTCGTTTCAAAACATAACTTTTCCTTAAAAAACGGAACTATTCCGTGAATTACCAAGTTGGAGAAACAAAAAACGGAATGTACCCGGTTTTGTGGTTGAAATATATCGAAGAAGGAAGTTAGAGAGAGTCTGAATAGACTTCGCGCGTGCGCAGATACGACTTAGTTTTTGGCAGCATAAATGATTCATAACTGAATCAAAGTGCACAGCAAAAGAAACGCGAAGTCATCGAGAATTAATATGCATGTTTAAGCCTCTATGAAGTGACTTGTATTATTCGCATTAGCATGGAAAAGAGGACATTTGTGTCTCGTCGTTTGGATAGCTACTAAACAAAAAACATCACATTGGAATGTTATTTAAACGTATTCCGCAGGACGTTATTATGTGTGCCATTTTGTTTCAATTTGAAAATGCTTCGAAGAACAGGGTTGAATAAGAAATATTCCAGGATTCTGCGTAGTTAATCAAATTGACTGAAACAATATTTTGGATCATTTCATGTGTTTCTGCGGTATGCATGTGATTATGAGCATTTTCTTAAGAAGACTTCGTTTATCGCAATGGATAAAATCAAAATGGGCAACAAAAGGGCGTGTTAGAATATTTTAAAATCTACTCGCTCTATTGTTGCCTTTTTTGAGTATTTTCTATTCCTAATTGGAGGTAAGAATTTTTATTTTTGTTACTGCTATTTTTATTTTAATCTGAGTCCAGACTTAACAGTTAGTTATTTCATGATGTAAACCAATTGTGCATTTTAGGAGTTGCATATATAAACTTACTGGTGCTGAGGGTTAGTAAAATTTAGTGACATGATTTTTGTAATTTTATATCAAGATTTAAAAGCTTAGTTTCAAAACTTAGCTTTTTTACTTTATGACTTTACTTCGTTAATGTGACGAAATTAATGTTGTCAAAACTACGAAAATGATTGTCAATTTGACGATACTAGGATAAAGAATTATTTCGCTACATTTGACGAAATTCATCCCCAAAAAAATGACGAAATGTTCGCTCGGGGTATATTCTTGGAAGTGATTTCATCAAAAACAAAGAAAATTCGTTAATTTTGAGAGTGCATTTCTGAAAGTGTTGATCACTATGAACACCATAACGTAAATATATATGAAAATAGAGGAAATCAGTAACAATACAGGATTTTTTTTTTAAGGAACCACGAATGTTTCAAATTCAGAAAGGAAAAAAAGAACTTTCGGAAGAACTTAATTTTTATTCAAACATAAGAGAAAATATTTTTAAAAGAATGCACCTTGTTAATACTTTTTAATTTTTTGAAGTTATGCGCTCAGAAATACTATGCATTGATCATTCCATCTTCGAAATATTTGAGTATTTTATGCGAGATTGATGTAATCTTTTCAAAAAAATCATGTTATTTTAATGAACTAAAATTTTTAATGAAAAAAAAAAAGCCAATTCTTGTATTGCTTTAGTATTTTTTTTAAAGGCAAGATGTTTAAAAGTTTGAAGTATATGAGCGGATATTTTCAAACTTTTTCTAAAAAACAAAATTCGTAAGAGTTTTAAGTTTACATTTTTGCTCATCATTTTGTCTTATATATATATAATTTTCCGGTGAGCTAGTTTACGCTCCTTTTTTAATTGCTCTATTTTTCTGTTTCTCATTTTCCCATATTTTAATCACCCACATTTTTACGTTATAGGCTTATACCTATACGCTTATACTTATATATGCAAGATGGAAAATTATTGAAATTTTGCAAAATAAACAAGCGCTTTTATAGCAGCTTAATATTAATAGCAAATTATATATGAAAGTTTAATAAATTAGTCCTTTAAGTGGCGCAAAATGTGTAGATTGGAAAAAACAACAAATGAACAAATTGAAATTTTAAGAAACTTTAGAGAAACATTTGAAAATTTACGAAACAATATAAACATATAAAAAGAACAAACGAAAAAGATAAGGCAGCACATTACCCATGTTTGTTCTTTTTATATGTTTATATTGTTTCGCAAATTTTCAAATGTTTCTTAAAATTTCAATTTGTGCATTTGTTGTTCTACACAATCTACGCATTTTGCGACACTTAAAGGACTAATTTATTGAACTTCCATAGATAATTTGCTATTGATATTAAGCTGCTATAAAAACGCTTGTTAATTTGCAAAATTTAAATAATTTTCCATCTTGCATGTATACATATAAGTCAAAGCGTATAGGTATAAGCCTATAACGTATAAGCGGGGATAATAAGAACCGAAAAAATGAAGAACGGAGAATTACGAAACGAAAAAATGCCTAACGGAAAAATGACGAACGCTCTGTTCGTCATTTTTCCGTAAAATCACGGAAATATAATTAACGAAACGGAAACACTCCGGCAACTCAGCTGCCGTATATTTTTTCGTTATTTTCAGGAAATTTTTTTAACAGTGTAGCTAAGGGAGGGACTAACACATATAAACTTCGAAAATTCACTTGCCTTAAAATTTAAAGTTAAAAAGTTGATAAAGTCCAAAATATTCGAAATTTACTTTTATGGAAAAATATCATTTCATACTGAATTTCTTGAAAACCGCTGATAATTCTGAAATTGCGGTTTCCTGCAAATTACTGTTGTATGATTGGGGAACCAAAAACATGACTAAAATTTTCCCTAAATATTATTTTTATGGAAAAAAACCTCCCTATGGTTTCCCTATGGGTCAAATCTCCCTAGTTTCCCCTATGTTTGAATTAAGAGTTCCAAAATGAGATAACTCAGTTCTAAAATTGAAACTCGAGTTTTGATTTTCATATTAACTGCACACAAAACTAAATTAATACAAATATATATTTTTGTTATTTATATGTTTTGACAAAACAATAGTAACATTAAAAGCTTAGGAAATGTTGAAAAATGCCTTAAAAGTTTAGTTAAATGGAAACAGGATATTAAGAAAAAAAAAATTTACTTGTGCTTATACTTGCGTCATTTACGTAAATTTTAATGTCCTTTACATTGTCGACACTTTCAGTTAAATATTTTTTCCAGGAATAAATATTTAATTATTGCATTGAATAAAGATGTAATATAAGCTTTCATTCTTTTTTACTCAAATAACAATGTTATTCTTCTTACCTTCCTACAATTTTAAGTTTTATATCGGAAAAAAAAACACCAGGAATTTAAGTGATATTATTCGTTGCGAAAAATGAATATCCGTACTTACTAAAATGTGACATTTAATCCAACAACGTATAGAAGCAAAAATGTTTCAGGCCTTTAATAGTTTCTTTAAAGTATTTAAAAATACATCTTATGTTTAACGTGATGCAATTTAAACAAATATTTGAAGCGCACTTATTCATGCCAGAAAAAATAATTCTCTTCAATTACCAAACAATAAAAAATGTCTGAACTCATTACTTTAATTTCTATCCCTAGGAGTAATTATTAAGGTAAATATTTGTCAGTAATGAAGTCTTTTTGTTCTTAGAAGAATATTCTTAAAGATCAACTTGGCCTTATAGTGATCATACATCAAAATTATACATAGAGATACAACCTTTAATGAATATTTAATTTCCAAAAACCTATGAACGTGTAAATAACGATTTTTTATCATACTAATTAGCGAAGACAAACCATTATACCATCTATTTTATATTCATTAAAGCAGAAAAAACGGCGATAAATGTACGATGCCCTTCAGCGATATTTGTTTTTAATGTAATCAATTCCCATTAGCTTTTTTTTTTGCTTGCATTTTAAGTAAGATACATTTTGCCTTGCAATCAACCAAGCCCTAATCCGTTTTTAAGTTACACTTTAAATTATGAGACTGCTAATCGAAAGGTTTTTCTTTTTGTTTCGTTGCAAGTATTTTGCATATTAAAAGAGTCTGGGTGCTTCAAAAAATAGTTGTGTGCGAAAGGATCACAGAATGTTGAACTAACCAAAAACAGTTTTTCATGAATAATACATTACACCAAATAGCTATGTATGCAATATTTTACTTAAAATATTTTTAAATGTGAGACGCATAGAACATCTTCCGAGGTATATAAGGTACATTGGGGGAAGATGCAGTTGTTTTTTTACTTTATTTTATATAAAATAGTGTTTTGGCTTTATTTTTAAAAGACCAAATTATCCATAAAATATGGAGTTTTGTGATTTTTTTTTGTGTGGTTTTGCTTTAAAAAATAATCTTTTACCAACAAAAATAAATGATTACGAAACGCTTCCATTTCGGCAGCTTACCCGTACCGTTGGGGAAGATATTGCCGTACGGAGAAAGTGCAGTGCAGGATGTTTTTGCGCCAGATGCTGCAAACAATGTATTTCATCGAATCCCGTTTTTTCCTACATTTCAGTGTAGTTTTCTATGTCCATGTTTCGGGTAGGATCATTGTTTTCGCAAGGGCGTGTCGAAAAGCTACGGCATCCTCCCCAAACGAAAATACGGCATCTTCGCCAAATGCATTTAACACTATTTCGGGTACTAGACTATACCCTCGGAATATTTATTCTAAAACCAAAATTGCACAGCAAATTTTAGGTTCGAATAAAAAACTGAACTTTTAGCCCCGTTCTCCTTTTCTAGAGTGTAAGTTAAAACGTTTGAGAAAATCGGTTGTAAAAATATGATTAGACAAATATGCACAATATTGTTTCGATGCTCAAAAACAATATAACTTCTCCATTAAATATCTGTCACAAAGTAGAAGACAAAGATATTGTTTCTAATACGCATGTTTAGCCGTAATTTTTGGCACTTAACAACATTTCGACTGGCAGATTTAAAAAAAAAAAAAAAAAGAAAAAAACACTACTTTTACGCCAACTTCCAAATAACTTCTTAACGAATTTTTTGCCGTGTATTTTACCAATGCCTACTTAATACTATATGCCTATCCCTTTCTATATTTTAACATTAAGCAAACATTCATCCGAAGTTTTACACGCACTGCCATCTATTAAATTTTTTCGAGACCAAAAAAAAAAAAAAAGTCAAACTCGCTTAGTTGAATAGCCATTTTCAACGAAAAAATATTCTAATCAGCGGGATATTCCATCAACCAGGATCAAAATAATACTTTACAATGGTTTGGTACATTGAAAATGTATAATATTAAGCGGGATATTTTTTAAACCGATGTTTTAAAAAGCTGGCTTGAATGCATCGGAGAAATTAACGATTGGTTAATTTCTAAACTTAAATTAAGAAATTAAACAATAAAAAATTTTATTTGAATCTGTCGCCAATGTCTATTGGCTGCAAAGTAGCGCTTTGTGTCGATCTCGATCTGCTGGAGAATGTTTTGAAGCAAATGCAGTAGGCAATTAGTGTTTGGAGAGCGGTCGCTGATTTTACTCGAAATAAAGCTTTCAATAGTGATACTGCTAATACTGCATTTTGCTGTAGTTCCCAGTAACTAAATTTCCACTGATGGGATTGACTTTTTTCTGCAAAGCAAAAAAATGAAACTTATTTCAACTTCCAATCGGAAATATGAAAAAAAAAAAAAAAAAACTCCTGACACTTTTGTGAAAAATTACCGTTTTCCCGCCGTTTATTTTAGAGGAATTTTCATTCGTAAAATAGTGCTGTCCCAAATATGGAAGGCAGCATTTTATCATTTTGAAATATTGCGCTGAAAGATGGAATCCTTCATTGCCAATGGGACTCTTGAGACTAAAGATAATTTTTTCCTCATATCACTCGCCATAGTTTGGCGATGCCTCCGACATTTAATCATGCTAAAATCTCAATACTTGGATTTTGGGAAGGGTTTGATAAATTTAAAACACATACGTTTTCTCGATTGAATGGCAATACATGACAGAAGCTTTGAATGCGAGGTTTCTGTGATTTTTTAAGATTTTTTTTTCCCCTTTCATTTGAGTAAATTGACGAATATAATAAATGGTGCAAAGTTTAAATTATAGGTGAGTGGTATAATAGGGATACATTTTCAATTTAATGGATTTATCTCTATTTTCAAGCTTTGCATTTTCGTGTTGTGGATAATCTATATAGCTGTATTACAATTATAATGTCTAGGGCTTTCCGAATTAGATCTTATCCAAAACCCCTTGATGGTTCTTGACTTTCTACGGGTGAACAGACTCAAGGACCTGATCTAGCTCTGCTGGTCTCGGGGATCAGAACAAACAATCATAATAGGGGAATTTGGGGCAAAGTGAAATAGTCATGATAATATCTGTACCTCAGAACCAGACTAACCTAAGTCCATTTTCGTTATTTTTCGGTAGAGGGGAAAAACGATTGTCGAATACATCGTTTTTCCCCTCTACTGAAAAATGACAAAAATGGAGTTACGTTAGTCTGGTTCTGAGGTACAGATATATATATATATATATGTATATTTTTTGAGAATAAAAAAAGTGGAAAAATAATTTGAGCATTATTGTACGCACAGGGAAACTAATATTTGAAACAAAAAATTAATACTAACTCTTTCATTTTAAATTATTAAATAGTTAACCGAAAATGTTTGTACTTGGTAGACAGTACAATGGCTACATAAGTACGGTAAGATGTAGATAGACACATTTAAGGTCAAAAAAAAAAAAAAAGAGTTTGTGTTCAAATATTGCTGCTGAATAAAATAAAATTGTGAGTTAATCATTTTCAAATTATTCTCAGTTACTTCAAAAAATACCAAGTTTTACTGTCTAGAAACATACGTTATATGCTTGAAAATAATAAAATTGATATTGTTTTTAATTACTTAAATTCTTTTTGATGACGTAAAATGGGCATACTTTGTTTCCGGGAAATTAAATTTGTTTCTTAAATATTCCATATGAAATTATGTAAGAACTAATAGTAAAACTACTCGTTTTATATCATACTAGCGGTACCCGCACGGCTTTGCCCGTGGTATAAAATTAAAAGTTCATTTGTAAAAAATTGATATAGCATAAAAAAGTACTCTATTTTAGGCAAGGATTCAAGTGAAACACCATTGCAATCGCTTCGAATTGCAATCGCTACTGAAAGTGAATAACATTATCATCAACTTAACTTGGCACTGACGTCACTAAGGATGGAGCCAATAAGAGCTCACAAGCAGTCAACGATCTCCTCTTATTCGCCAAGTAGGCTGTGACGTTTTATCTAGCTCGTTTTTCATAGGCAAACGTCACGCTGACGTCACGATGTTTTTATCAAGAAACGTTCTAATGTAATTCATTTCCAGTAGCGATTGTAACTTGCGATCGCCCGTTTCACTTGAATTCCTGCCTTAGTTATAATTCCACTATAATTCCTTCAAAGTATGATATAAAAATTTGGTATGGACCCCACACTACTTCCTTTTACGTGTAAATTTCTTAGTAGATGCCTTAAGTGCTAAAATAGTGCTTGCAGTGAGTAAGATAACAATTCAAACATTTACACCCCTAGTTTGCCACGAAACAATGCAAAAAAATATTTTACAATGATTAATCTTCCAAATATCGCCGATTTTAACATCATTCAGTGGATTTTTTGCAAAATATCGCCAACAGCGCCAAATTGAACCCAAATCAAAAAAATATTTTTTTCGCCAAATGTGTCGTTAATTGGGCGATATGTAGCTAAATTGGCGATATATCGAAAAGTGGTCGGCCCAATTCATATCACTTTTGTCTGCATAGAAATTAACACTGATTTTCCCCATAAAAAGGATAAAACACCACCTTGGACATTTGAATGCAACCTCAAGGGGAGGTGCACAAAAATAAGCCAAAAGCAAACATAAGAACAATTTTGTTGCTTACAGAAACCAACAGAAATCTTACCAAAGTTTAAAAGAAGAAGCAAGATTTTTTTTCCTAACTTCAAAAACAAAATAATACATTTTCCAAAATGACACACTTTAGAAAGAACGTTGCAAAGCCATTTACAGCAATTTATATTGAAATAAATTAACAATGAAGTAAAATATGTTTTGCAGACGATAAATTTGGAATAGTTTCCTGTCATGTTGTCTCTTTTTTGACCTCATTTGGTTAAAGAATTATTCCCACTTCTATACAACTTGTCAGATCGCCAAAATGTCTCTAAACTCACAAAAATGGTACGCGTCAGCTTCTTCCTTCTCTACCTATTTTAAGGAAAGGACTCGTTTTCTCATTTGATTGACAGGTGCCATCTTATCACTTTTTTATTATATTTCATTTGACTAATTTTAATAAGGCTTGGAGTTTGGATTGCTACAAATACAAGTACATTTTAAAAATTATTAAGGGAAAAAGAACGAAACAAATAAACGAAATAAAAACGTAACCATTGTAACAACATGAAAAGTTAATTTCCGTTGATAAAATAATTCATTTCATCTTTATTTTCAAACAAATTTTATTCTCGAGCTTAAGCATTTTAGAATCGTTCAAACTGACATCATTTTTAGCAGAAAATTTCAAGCTTTCAAATGACATAAGACTTGAAAATGTGTATGAAATATTTCTTACCTATTTTATCGAATTTTTGCTAAGAATTAAAATAGAAAAAGAACGAAATAGAATTTTCAAAAAATCGCTTCGTAGTGCATAACCCCACGCTACAAACTAATTTTGCGCCAAATTTCATTAAAATCGACTGAACGGTTTTGGCGCTAGGCGCCTAACAGACAGACAGACAGAAAGAAAGAAAGACGGACAAACCTTCAGCTTTATTATTAGTAGAGATAATATGTTAAACAGGGCTGTGATGAAAACTTTCAGGCTTTTATTTTTTAATTTTCAATGTAACGAAATTAAAATCTTGTATTCCTTTATTTTCAAACATTTTAAGAATCCATTTATAGAAGCATCTTACAGGTAGATAACTGCAATAAGTGTTACTTATAACAAATAGATATGAATCAAAATACTTTGACACGGGAAAATAAGCGAAACAAATTTATAAAACTCCCTGGAATACAAATAGTTCAGACTACACATTTACCAGACATATTTTACTCTTTCGAAAATAAAAATTATAGGGAAAAAAAGTCAAAAGATACTGTCTGTTTGCTTATTGTGCGCCTGGCAGCCATGGACGCTTCCATCTGAAAAAGGGGAGATAGGTTTAGGATGCGCGCTACCCGATGCCTTCAGCTTTTGTTCGCTTACTACTTCCTCGTTGCTTTTCCCCCCTATTTCGAGAAAGCCCGAAGAGACTTGGCGCGTGCGCAGATGCGGCGGAGGTCGCACGAAAAAATTTTAGACAGTAATCGGTATGCAGATTTTTTATTTAATTCTTAGTGTTTTCCATTTCTTTTCCTCATTCAAACACTTTTCATTTTTCCACATCTTCAACGCATATAATTCAGTATTATACTATTTAATTTTGCTCCTTAATGTGCATTTATAGTACATCCAATAAACTATTGTCCATTACTGCTACTATTAAACACCTAATTCGTTTAAAACTCTTATGTAAAACACCTGTCATTTTGTGCTTCGCGAAACTCAAATTGTGTTTGGAGGTGCTTGCGACGAAATTTAATAAGCATTTTCACGTATGATAAATTCATGTTACATTGTATAATGGGGATGGTAAGTTTAATAAGTCACTATATTAAATCTATAATATGTCATATTGTGCCTATTATGGTAATTTGATATGCTTGACATGATGAACACTTGCTGTAATCCTATTCTGCTTTATATAGTTCCAGATATTACAGAAATTTAACAAAACAAATTCTAAAGCAATGCATGATTTAATGCATGATTATTAAGTATTTTTATCCAACTTGTAGTGTAGGAGCAACTGGTCAAATTTTAATTTCCGTGCGCTTTTTGTGATACAATTATGACAGTTAGTTTTTCTGAAAGGTATTGGCACCAAGAATACGAATTCGGATGTTGCCACCCCCAAAAATAGTGCAGGGGGGGGGAAGGGGGGCCAAAGTTTCTTCACTAAAATAATTATATCTTCATTATTTCATGGCTTACAACCAGTTTTCAAAGTGTTAAATGCTTAAATCCACTCAAAGAATAACATTATAAAGCATAAAAAGCTGAATTCAAATTGCTGACACGTGTTTCAGAGCTATTAAGAGCTCCTTTTTCAGTGTATAAGATGAGAGCTTATGAATGAAAATTCATCCGGTTGAAGGTGTTTTTTTCATTGGATAGCCCATATCAAGCCCATCATTTAGACAACCAAGGGGGGGGGGTGCCGCCTCTCCCCCCGCCCCTTTTAGAACAAAATGCAAAATGCACATTTGTGTACGCCTTTATCCTCCAACACATAGTATAAATTTAATTTGCACTTTCGCCCGGTAACTGTAATTGCCCCCCCCCTCCCCCCGGGGGAGGGGGGGAGGTGGTTGAAAAATTAATGTTTTTATTTATTATTATTATTATTATTATTATTATTATTATTATTTTGATCAGGGAAGGGGGTTCCATTGCCCCCACTAATCTGATAACTTGTTCCTCTTAAAGAGCAATTTTTTTCGTCATTTTTCGCAAACCACAATTTATTGTAGCTTAAAGCACTGCTAAAGGAAGTTTTTGCAGCCACAAATGTGCTTTAAACAATATAAGCCAGTGGTACTCATTGTGAGTGGTCTGAAACATTCCTGAATTTTTAAGTAAAAAAAAAATAAGAGAAAGATTTTTAATTATTTGTATTCACTCAAATAAGAATATAATGACAACATTAATAAACCCAAATTTCCCATGGACTGCTTAACATTGTGTTTGTTTCTGTTGCTGACAAGGAGACGGCACGGCCGTGGGGTCGGAGATTCGGGTCAATTTTTTTTTGTGGGGAAAGAGGACCATTAGTATCTCACGTAGTTGAAGTAATACGATGCACTACTCAGAAAATTTTGAGAAAAATCGAATTTAAGTTTCCGATTTTAAAGTTGAAGCCTTATCAGTTTAAAATCTCTTTTTTGTGCTAAGCCACCGTGGCCCAGTTGGAAGGGTGCCAGGTTTGCGATCCGGTGGGCAAGGGGTAGAATCCCACTGCGGGGGGATTCTTTCTTTTTTGTTATTTACTCTCATTAATATCCAAGTGTTATAATTATTGTAAAAATTATTTACACCATTTGAAAATTATTGCTTTGTTTGTTTCTTCGTTAATTACCGCTACAGTTTTTGTTTTTTATTATTGTATGAAAAAAATTGAATTTATACTCATTAATATAAAAATGTTATAATAACTGTAAAAAAATATTTGCCCAATGTAAAAAGTATTAGTTTGTTTTTTTCAACGGTAATTACCACTGCGGGTTTTGTATATAATTATTTTTTTTTAAAATATTGAATTTATTCTCATTATTGTTCCAATGTTCCTCCTTAAATGATTTACAATGAAAAATAAAAGAAACCCACCGTTATGAATTGTGTTGTTGTAAGAAAAAGAAAATAATTGAAAAAAAAAATCAAAACAGAATTAAAAAATAATATAGGGATGTGAACAGTTTCAATAATTGCTAGGTAAAAATTAATAATAATAATAAAAATTAAGATCGGAACGTTCTATGAGCAGATAGAATAACGAGCGCGAATGTTTTTCAGTGAATGAAAAACTTTGCATTCTTTGGCTCAAATATTCTTTTTTAATTAGGTTCGGAGAAAAAACATAATCAACAACTTGGAGGGAAAAGAGAAAAAAAAAATAGAAAGAAAAAAAAAACCCCCGCAGGGGGACTCGAACCCTTGACCACCGGATCGCAAGCCTGGCACTCTTCCAACTGGACCACGGCGGCTTATCTCAAGAAAGAGATTTTAAACTCATAAGGCTTCAACTTAAAAATCGGAAACTTAAATTCGATTTTTCTCAAAATTTTCTGAGTAGTGCGTCATATTACTTCAACCACGTGAGGTACTAATGGTCCTCTTTCCCCACAAAAAAAATTGACCCGAATCTCCGACCCCACGGCCGTGCCGTCTCCTTGTGAGTGTAAAAAGTAATTTTAAACAAACTAAACATTTGTTGAAACTAAAATGTTTTATTTGGTTATACATCACTATACATTTTCAGTTGCATGTATGTGCAAATAAAATAGTTAAATAAAAACATGAAAGTAGAACTATAATTACAAATAACAACATACGAGCCAATATTTAGAAAAGTGCCAATTTGAAGTTGGAGTTTTCTGAAAAAAATTTTTTTTTGCAGAAAAAAACTAATATTGGATTTTAAGTCTAAATTGGATCTAAATGCAAGAAAATAAAAGGGGGGAGGTCAAGGAAGTTATTTACCCCCTCCTTAGATTACTCACTTTTAAGCCGTTACAGATCTGATGAATGTTACAGATCTGATGTTAATATGAGCTACATATTTGAGTTTATGCTTTCAGTCTTCGTTAATATCTCTAAATATATCATTTCCCTGCATTTTTAACATAGAATTAAGATAATTATATTAAAATATATATATCAAGTTAAAAAATCAAATTTCATTATAAAAAAGCATTTCTTGGAAATAAAAATGAGCGATAAGGTTTTTAGATAAAATAAATTATGAAATTACCAAATCCAAGCTAATAAAACATTTGCTTTGTTTTGAAACAACACACAACATCAACTTTTTCAACACACAACTCTGCTGCTTGCTTTTCTTTAATTAGTTGCAGGAAATTTAATTTCTTGATCAGAAATTCAAATTTAGCATGCTAGTTATTATCTAGTTATTTAGCGAAGTTATGAGAAATAGAAGCACCAAAAATAAATAAATAAATAAATAAATAAATAAAATAATAATAACTAACTTAATTTCTGCAGTGTCAATTTTTCTTATTTTACTAACTTCTATTGTTAGGTCATACAAACCACAAATGAAGCAATTGTACTAAAACTCATTACTTTTCATTTTTTAAGAACAAAAATATTCAATATATATGGCTAAAACCTATGATTTTTGCTTTTTACAATTCTGAAACGTGTGAGTTAGTTCTGTAACATATTCGCTGTTTTTCAATGTTACCGCTCTGATTGTTACCGATCTGACAAACTGACAAAGTTTTTTTTTTTTTTTTATTTCCGAGTCGATCGCACTAAACCAAAATCAAACACGTGGTTTTTTCACTTGTAATAAAGGACTATACTTACATAAAAAATAATTTATAAAATAATAAAAACTGCGCATTTTAGAGCGTGTTACCGATCTGATGACTAAAATGACACACATTTTAAAAAATCACTTTAAAAAATCTTACCTACAATTTTAGATGCAGAAATGCAAATTTTTAATTACGATTCGATAAAACATCCCAACAGGTACTTAGTATTACGCAGTATAGGTGCAGGAAATGATTTTGGGAGCCTAAACATAGATCGGAAGTTATTGTTACCACTCTGACGGCGGAACTTGGGACACGCTTATTTCGCATCGGCTAGAAAATCAGAAATCGATTGAAACAAAAATGAAGTAAAATATTAACAAAGGGGTAAAAATAGAATCGTTTTTTGTGCAAGTGCGGTTTTTTGGGAAGTTAGAAAGTGCGCATATCCTGTTTGCATGCTAAGCTTTGCTACTGGGGACACGTTACCGATCTGATTTTTGATGCATAAAAACAATATTTTCTGAAGAAAAAAAATTTTTTCTCTGATGTTATTAGATGAAATGAAAGCAGAACCTTATCTTCTTTCTGGGGAAAATTATTTTTTTAACTAGTTATTGAAATACTAGTGAAAATTCACTTGGGACTCAAATTGGCACTTTTCTAAATATTAGCTCATACACGCTACTCATTTGACAGTAGCATTTGAAAGAAAATGTAATAGATGGAATCCATAGATGGTAAAAGAAAAAGACAGATTGCTCTCAAACCAATATATAAATGCTTTAGAAGAAGAAAAGGTAAAATCCGTGAATGGCTTTCATGCATTTACTGGATACGACACTACAGGAACGTTTGCTGGAAAAGGTAAAGGCTTGCAGCAGTCTGATAAAAATATATTTGCAAGCTTTTGCAAATTTAGGATTTAATTCTACACCATCTGAAGATTTTTGTGGTGCATTAGAACAGTTTGCAAAATTTTAATGCCAAACTGTTCTAAATCAGATGTTGGCTCTGTTCGGTTCATGTTATTTCAAAAGAAAGTTGCCGAATCAAAGAAGATGCCACCAACACAATCAGCTCTTCGCTATGCCATCATGAGAGCACATTATCAGGCCATGATATGTCAAAATGATGTCATTTCATGCCCAAATAATCCACAGCCAGATGATGGTTATGGTTGGGAAATGCAAGACAGCAGATTTGTTTCCTAGATAAACAAAATGGAACCTGCTCCACAGGTGATTCTAGAACTGGTAAAATGTTCATGCAAAAAAAGTGAATGTTCTACACTGCTTGCCAAATGTAGACATGTGTGAATGTTTGGATGTACCTAGATGATGAAAATCACTGTTTTAACAGGTATGAGGAGAGCAGTTCAGATGAATCTGATAATGAAACTAATTTTTAATTTGCATTATATATTATTATTATTTGACTTATTGTTTTAAAATTCTGCCTAGCAATGTCTTTTTGAAACGATCAAGAACATGGAAAATTAATTCACGGGTTGATTTAAATATATATATTACATTTTCTTTCAAATGCTACCGTCAAAGGGATAGCGTGTGTGCTGTTATTTGTAATTATAGTTCTACTTTCATGTTTTTATGTAACTATTTTGTTTGCACATAAATGCAGCTGAAAATGTATAGTGATGTATATAATGAAATAAAACATTTTAGTTTCAATTAATGTTTAGTTTGTTTGACATTACTTTTTACACTCAGCAACAGAAACAAACACAATGTTAAGCAGTCCATGGGAAATTTGGGTTCATTAATATTGTCATAATATTATTATTTGAGGGAATACAAATAATTCTCTCATTTTTTTAACTTAAAAATTCAGGCATGTTTCAGACCACTCACAATTAGTATCACTGGTTTATATTATTTAAAGCACATTTGTGGCTGTAAAAACTTCCTTTAGCAGTCCTTTAAGCTACAAAAAATTGTGGTGGGCAAAAAATGACGAAAAAACTTGCTCTTTAAGAGGAGCAAGTTATCAGATTGGTGGGGGCAATTGAACCCCATTCTCTGATCAAAAAAAAAAAATAATAATAATAAAATTAAATAAAAACATTAATTTTTCAACCCCCCTCCCTCTCCCCCCGGGGGGAGGCGATTACAGTCCCGGGCAAAAGTGCAAATTAAATGTATACTATGTGTTGAAGGATAAAGGCGTACACAAATGCGCATTTGCATTTTGTTCTAAAATGGCTGGGGGAGGAGGGGAGAGGCGGCACCCCCCCCCCTTGGTTGTCTATATGATGCGCTTGATAACCTCTATTCAATGAAAAGAACACCTTCAGCCGGATGAATTTTCATTCATAAGCTCTCATCTTATATACTGAAAAACGAGCTCTGAATAGCTCTGAAACACGTGTCAGCAATTTGAATTCAGCTTTTTATGCTTTATAATATTATTCTTTAGTAGATTTAAGCATTTCACGCTTTGAAAACTGGTTGTAAGCCATGAAAAAATGAAGATATACTTATTTTAATGAAGAAACTTTGCCCCCCCCTTACGCCCCCTGCACTATTTTTGGGGGTGGCAACATTCGAATTCGTATTCCTGGTGTCAATACCTTTCAGAAAAACCAACTGTCATTATTGTATCACAAAAAGCGCACGGAAAACCAGTTGCTCCTAGACTAATGTGTTTTTTAAAGATTTTTTACAGATGAAAGACCCTTTGCTAAAAAATAAATGTTGTTTTACAATATAATATAGCTAGCTTTATAGTAACCTTACAGTAATAAACTAAAATTGCTAGTTTTAGTTTATTACTGTGTATTTTATAGTTTTAAACAGGGGCCTCTGCTCCCAGTATTACACTGATGTTTTCACAATAGAATACAGCTAATTCTATAGTAATTAACTGTAAAATTGCTTCTTTACAGTTTATCATTGTGCTTTTACAGTTTTAAACTGAAACCTTTGCTTTCAGTATTATACTGTAAAAACAACATTTTTAAAATATTTTTTTTGCAGCGAGGGCAATATCTAAAGTCGAAATATTGAAACTGTTATTATCACCCCCCCCCCCCCTACTTTATACTAACCCAACCAAATTTATTTAAAAAGATTTTTTTACTTTGAATTTTCTTTATTTGTTGGGATTAAAAAAAAATAATGACAAGCAACATGTTTTTGTTTTTCAATCGTTTGCCTTTTTGAAAGCGCTTAAGTCGATACAAATCGCAAGTTTTACGCTTTCTGAGCTGTAGTCCTTGTACAGCAATTTCGTATATTGTGTAGAAAAATTCTCAATACTGTTTAAAACGATACATTTTTGCACTAAAAATGTTTATCTATGCTATTCTTAGAATATCAATACCTAGAATATATTTTTATGCAAGGTATACTTATGAACGACAAATAATGTATCGATGTTTTTTATTTATTTAATATATAATGCAAACAACAAGTAAATCCTGTATTTTACACCATTTTATTTATTTAAAATAAACTGCCTTAAATAAGGTGATCCAAGCATATGAATAATCCTCAATTCATCCTTAAAACTCAACAAAAATAAGCTGAGACGCTGTTCTAAATCTTTTATAATTGGTTCAAAGGAAAATGCTTGCTAAGAATCACTGATTCCGAGCTCCATGCTGTTTACTTACTAAACGAAGCGTCTAATTTTAAAATAAATAAGTCCGTAAGGATTATAGTGTGAAATAGAATATGTGTAAATATTTTATATTTGCTGTTTACACATTCAAGGCAAATAATCCTTAACTTAGCTGAATACTGCAGGCATTTATTTTTTAATTAAATTATGCCGTATTACAAGACAGGTATTTGTTTTAACTAGATTTGAAAATCCTTTTTTATAGTGTAATTCATACTAAAAATTTTGAGAATGCTTAGAATATAAGGTATTTTTGTTTTGATTCAATTTAAAGTAAACACAGGCAAAATAAATGTAATCTTTTTTGAGAAAAATTCATTTACTTGAGATGTAAAAAAAAATGTATCGCGCAAGGTATTTTGCACATGAGAGCAGCATATTTATTTTAAATCCAAGGATTTAAAGATCAATAATAAATAACTTTTGAAAATATCAAATGATGCATTTATTTGCTTGCGACAACGTTTCATTTAAATTTTCTTATTATGTATTAAGTTTCGATGATTTGACAGCAAAAAATGTTGGCCTTTATTAATTTTAAATTTTCACTATATTATGATTTTATTAAAGAAATTATTATTCGAAATATTGAAAGATCAAAGAAGTAATTTTGTATAAATGAATTTAATGGCTTCAGCAAAAGACAATAAGATACTAACATTAATGTTTATAAGAGTTCAGCTGGAAGCTTAAAAATACACAACAGATTTAGTGTCGCTGTTTTCCATGATCAAGTGCACATTTTCAACTAAAGAGGGAAGGGCGCTACCTTGGACAAACCAAATTGAATGAAAATATGCTTACTGTCTGTTCTTGCAAAACGCGCCTAGTACTCGCGAACCATTAAACTTAACCCCTTCGGCCCTGGCGTCCTATTATTAGAACAAATCTTCATAATGCTCTACATTCTTCCTTTTAGAGAATTTTAACTTCAAAATCCAGTGGCTTACTCATAATACACGTAAGAATTCATATATGGTACCATTTTTGCTCAGTAAATGACAGCATGTGTTCTGCAGAGAAGATAATGGCGGTTTCTCACCACTTGCAGCAAAAAGGTAAATGTAGCTTTTATTACTTCTCAAAATGCTATTATATGTTATTCCCTGCACCTAATGAAAATTCCACAGCACTAAATAGACTCTTTATGACCAATTCAGTACTTTTAATGAAAAAAATAACTGTAAATTTAGTTGTGAATACGATATTTATATATGTTCTACTAATAGGACATCAGGCCTTGGAGCACACATGGCCCATTCTTCTTCATGTTCTATTAATAGTACATCAGGTGCTTAGTAGTGCTAAAATCATGTTTTGTTTTAAAACAAAACAATACTTTCTGTTAAATTATTCCCTCAGGACTATAGTTTTTATATTTTAAGGAATTTATTGAAAAATTAGATGCATATTATTTTCTGTTTGTATCAAATTACGCACACTGAAATGCATTTTTATTTTCTTAGCCAATATGCGAAGTAAAAAGTTATCCTTGAAGGAAGCCATGCAGTGCCTAAATAAGCTGGATGATTCTAATTTAGAAGATGTAGACTTAGATGGGTCTGATGATGAATGGCAGCCATCAAATCATGATTTGCCGCACTTGATACCTGATGAAGAGAAAGTTTCCACTATTTCTATGTGGCTATAAGAAACGTTGGCATTCGCAAAACAAGCAACAGCCGCTACTAAACGTGGGAGGCCATCAGGAAATAGTGCTGTTGTACCACCATTGAAGATAAAATTAAACCCAGCTGCTAGACCCTGTGGAGATGTGAGGTATGAGTTAATAAAGCACATGATTGAGAGAAGCTCGAAACAACAGAGGTGTAAATTAGAAGGTTGCACCTATAAAACAACTCCTTTTGTAAAAAATGTAAAGTGTGTCTATGTTTTCATGCGCAAAGAATTGTTTCAAAAAATTTCACACCAAATGAGTGTAAATATACTTAGAAATAAATGTTCTCTTTTTTACTTAATAGCAGCCTGGTGTCCTACTATTAGAACACTTTTTAATTAGTTCCGTAATTGGTAGAATCGCATAATATTACATATTTAACATATTTACATGCATTATAGCATATATAACCACTCATTGATTTTTTATCTACCCAATTAAAAATTCAGGGCCGAAGGGGTTAAAAAAAGGGGTGATGGGTTGTATCTTGGAACTTTTCGAAGTTTCAATTTAAAACTTGCATTTGCTATCCTTTTGGCACATTCAACTAAACTATGTATTTGAGATAAGCATCGCTCTACGATGATTGGTACGACTCAAAATGCTTCTTATTCGTCCCTTCATTGTTATGTTACTCCTATTTTGGAAAGACCTGACTCATGCGTAAATACGCGGAAGTATTTACATAAGAATATCAGACAGTAGTAGTATTTTTTCATGTAAATATTGAGATTTTATAGCTTATATAAAAAAGGACACGGTAAACTTTGCTTATTTCTTCGCTGTTACCGGACTTGAGACGGAATTACCTAAAATGCAACGGACCCACATTAAATAATACCACTACACTCAGTTTCATTGAAATTAATTTCCCCAAGGTTGTTCCCTCCCCTTGTAAGTGTACACTGTTAAAAATTTTCCTGAAATTTTACGGTAAAAGATACTGGCATCCATGTTGCCAGTAACTTTTACCGCAAAATATTTTTTTACTGTAAAATTTTACGGAAGAGAAAACGAGAATCAAAGAGCGCGAGATACGAACGACAAGTATCGAATCCTGGAGCCAATTTTTTCGCCCTGCTTTACTATCCACGGTACCAGATGAGACACATCAGGAGAACGGAAAAAGGGTGTCATCTGCATCTCACAGTAAATCACGTGGTGATCAATTGGCACTGCAATCGCAATTTTTTTATCGGTACAATTTACTGCAAAAATTTTCTGTACTTTAAACGCTACATTTTACAGTAACATTTACCCTAAAAGCTTCCTGAATTTTTAAGTTTTTTTTTTTTTTTGTCGTGTGCCAGCCAGGCTGGCAATTTGAGGTGCGCTGCTTCACTTTTCCAAGTGTACCGTAATTTGGTGTGAAGTCCGACTTGCACAGTACATGCATGCCATAGGGACCCGTTTATAGGGCAGGCAACCTTTCACACAACAACACATTCCCACAAAGAACGGAAAAGGACAGGGGAGAAAAAGCACATCAATGCCCAAGCCGGGACTCGAATCCGGGACCACACTATCCGTGGCAGACTGCTCTGACCACTAGACAAGGTGGCCGATATTTTTAACAGTGTACTTATCATTAGGGCAGATGTATCTGAAGATTTAGCTTGTGCATCATAATTAAAAATTTTTTTTACAGTAACCCCTCGTTCTGTCGCGCTTTTCCATACACAGCAACAAAAAAGGAAACCGCAATATATCGAAAACGCGAGAAAACTTCGGTTATAAAGAGTAGAGATTCAGATTCAGTAAACGTTTCATTTAGCGTTATGTTCAGCTACTAAACGATTAGTAAAACCAAAAATCAACGCCTAAAAGCACAAATAAGTCAAGTTAAAAATCGGCAAACATGTTTCAAAGGCATAAAGCCTCCTTCTTCAGTGCCAAGTAAGAAATAGAAAGAACCAAAGTCCCGGGAGAGTTTAAATAGAAAAAGAATCTTGGTTCTTTCTATTTCTTGCTTGGCACTGAAGAAGGAGGCCTTATGCCTTTGAAACATGTTTGCCGATTTTTAACTTGACTTATTTGTGTTTTTAGACGTTGGTTTTTGGTTTGACTCATTTGCGCACAAAATGAACTGTTTTTAACTAAACGATTAGTTGACTGCTCTATTAAGACCAACTTTTTAATGCAAATTAAAGAAAAAACTAGTAAGGTGGACTGAGGGAACATGCCGTATTGGGTAAGACTGCATATTAAATGTTTCACCTATAAGCATCAACGAAAACAGCCAGTCAATTAGAAGGAAGAAGCATTAGTACATTGAGAGTATATGAAATTGGCTTTTGTTTACCGCAGGTTTAAATGGTGTTTTTATAGTGTTTTGTCATTTTCACTGTTCTGTTGAGTACTCGAAATACTGGTAAATGGTGCTAAGATACTGTGTTTTCGTTTGGAAAGATGCCGTGGCTTTTTGAGACACCCTAGAGAAAACAATGATCCTTCTTGAAGCATAGAAAAAAAAAAAACTGTTCCGAACAGTCGGAAAAAGATTTGATGAAATATATTGTATGCAGCAGATAGCACAAAGTTATCGTGTACGGCATCTTCCCTCTACGGCATTTTACCTTACAGCATCTTCCCCAATGATATGGGGAAGATGAAGAAATGAGTTTTGTAAGCATTGATTTTCAACTTTGAAAACTTGTTTTTCAAACCGAAACCTATTTTGTACTAATCACAAGAGTCTTTATTTTGTGCATAAATTAAATTTTAAAAAATGAAACTAGTGCCCTATTTGATGTAAAATAGAGTCGTAAAATACGCCACAAACATCTTTCCCTAATCTAAATTAACCAAATTTGCTTTTCGCAACCCATCACAAGAGTCCCTATTTTGTGGATAAATTAGATTAAAAAAAATTAAACCAGTGCCCTATTTGATGTAAAAAAAAGTCAAAAACTACGGCACACACATATTTCCCTAATCTAACTTAACCAATTTGCTCTTCAAATATTTTTTATTGCATTGCGGTGGAATACAGATCGGAAATTTCAGCCCGTACTTCAATGAATTCAAAGTGCGGAAAATAAGCCAGTTTTCTTTATTGATTGAAATCAAAGAAAATATTTTTTTCTGAGACCCAACTTTTAGTTTTGCTTTAAAAATGTCAGTCAGTTATCTATGGAATTGCTTGGTTACCAAAAGTGTAGAAATACTTTTAAAAACTCTAACAGCTCAAATCAGAATAATTACTAGACCTATTCGTTCTTTAATGCCCATTGTACCCCATAGTCCAGCTATTGAGCAATACATGCTCAGAATGATTACAGGATCAAGTTTCACTCATTCTCTTCGGTATTTTCAGAAGCAAGTCACGCGAGTGGCGTGGTGAATCATTAAGCATATTTCCAAATTCGTCCACAGTCGGTGGCCAGATTAAATGTCATGTCAGGCGGGAAAATGCGGTCATTTTTCATGAGAGCGGTCTGGAGTGAAACTTAATTCCAGGTGAAGATACTGCGCAGGGTGATTAATGGGCGAGGAAGATAAAATATCCCTTCACCACGTTGCACTGGAGGGAAGAATTACCGGGACTCACTCATATGGTTACCGACGATAAATCTAATGGTTAGTTCAGATATAAAAAATATGTATAGCAAGAAATGGACTGGTATAACAAGAGTTTGAGTTGGAATCTAAAATTTTCTGGTGTCAAAGATATACATCAAACCCCAACTGCGTATTTTAACCATGAATAACATTTCTTCTTCCACTTATTAGAATTATTTTATTGAATTTCAAACGTCTTATGATTTCAATTTATCTTCAGAAATACTATACTGATGTTCAAGCGCTAATATAAGGTTGTATAATGCTGTATAATTGTTGTATAAATTTTTATAATATAGTAATAAATTCCGACATTCAACAGTATTGAAATGGGAATAAAGGTATGATGTGCACTTTGGGATAAAAATCGCTTTATAGCCCTCAAAGCAGTCTAATAAGTGCAGAAATAATTTTAAAAACTATATTTAACAACTCATATCAAAGTAATCACTTGAAAATAACCCATTATTGAATGCCCATTTCACTTGTACCATATACAGCTATTGAGCAATCCATGCTCGGAATGATAACAGGATCAAGTTTCACTTATTCTCTTCGGTATTTTCAGAAGCAAGTCACGCGAGTGGGGTGGTGAATCTTTAAGCATATTTCCGAATTCGTCCACAGTCGGTGGCCAGATTAAATGTCATGTCAGGCGGGAAAATGCGGTCATTTTTTCATGAGAGCGGTCTGGAGTAAAACTTAATTCCAGGTGAAGATACTGCGTAGGGTGATTAATGGGCGAGGAAGATGAAATATCCCTTCACCACACTGCAATGTAGGTAAGAATTACCGGGGCTCACACACGTGGTGGTTACCAACGATGAATCTAATGGTTAGTTAAGATATAAAATACGTATAGCGAAAAATAGACTAGTTTTACAAGAGTTTGAGTTGGAATCTAAAATTTTCGGGGGAGAGTAATATACAGGGTGTTTCATATTGAATGGGACAAATAGAGAATACGATTGTGAACGTTTTAACCTTCCGGTCTAAGCCCGAGCTCAGCTCGGGGTGCCGTTTTTGCTGAAGAAAACTTAGCTCGAGCTCAGTTCGGGGTCAAGTTTGAGCTACTGTAGCTATGAAAATACGGTTTGTTTTGTTCCAATCCTTTTTAGATATTATCTATGGAGCTTTTACTTTCTTAAAAAATATATAGATGCCACCACCAATCAGAATTAACTGCAGGAGACACTATAGAATCGAGGCTTATATGAACTTATTGCGAACCATGTGGTGTTGCTCTTTGTGCAAATCCGTGTTTTTAAATGTACCACACCAAAGCAAATTTTGCAAAATAATGTGTATTTGAAAATTAAATCTTTTTTTTAAGTATTTGTTCAAGATTCGGTAAGTTTTTAATTAAACTTGTGCATATTTTCATGGTCAAAAATGAAACTTCCCTATGCGGAACTTTTTTTTCAAGTTCCAAACATACATTTTCGACAATTTCTTACCAAACATTAATTGTTGTTTCACTTAAATAGGTCTTTCATCATGAAAGAAACCATTTTGAAGTATTTAATAAAATTAAAATTACCAGCATTAACTTTTTCCAAGTATTTTTTAAAAAATCACGAAAAGCGACAAAAACCCCCAGTCTGGAGGGAGATGCGCTATCGAAAAGGCTCAGACCTGAAAGTGTTAATTGATATATTTAGAAAATTCAAATTCATCTGAAAACTACATTTATTCAAGTTTCTACAGGTGCTCAATATGCGCCCTGCCGGTGTTATGACAGATATCTACACGGTAATCAAGCTCCAGCCATACTTGTGATAGCATATCCTATGTGATGGAATTTAGCACTGCAGTTATCCGCTGCCTCAGTTCCTCTAGTTTTGAAGAAGTGGAAGCACAAACACCTAGGCTTTAAAAAAACCCCAGAGAAAAAATCAGAAAGCGTTAGATCTGAGGATCTTGCCTGTCAATAAAGAAATGTTAAAGCATTTTTCCCAGAACGGGCAATTCAGCAATATGTAGACGTTCACTCAGGAACTCACGTCCTTTTTCATTCCAACGTGGGGGAGCACCATCTTGCTGCAAAAGGAAATTAGGAACAGCTTCTTCAACTGGGAGAGTAACCACTCAAATAGGTAACGTGCGCGTCCCCATCTCTTGGTAAACGTCCCCATTAATTGTTGTACGAAAACGCAGCATACTTTCTCCTGCATCGACATTTTTTTCCAGAAGCCATCAGCTTCAACATACATGAGGACTGCGTATTATGCGCTTTGCCTCCTGACAAACACAGAACAGATTTACGGCACAGAGAGGATGAAATAACATCCATGGGCAAGGAGGGATTCGAACCCGCGACAACTTGATTACGAGGAGAATACTCTACCTCTAGGCCCACGTGGCCCCGACATTTTGTTTAACAGCGTCTCTAGCGCCGTGCTCGTCATTCGATGATTTTTAACTGTTGCCAAATAAAACTTGTGTAATTGTAGTTGCAGAATAAATTTGTTTTGGCTGAATAAATCTATTAGGGCAGTCACACTGCGCTATTTTTTTTTGTCCCATTCCATATAAAATACCCTGTACAGTAGGGTGATTCAAAAATTTTTTTTTTGGAATTTCTCTGGTCTTACCCCGCAGTTTTTTTACACTATTCATGAATGTGATGTATGTAAAATTTTAGCTCAATTGAATAATATTTAGAGGTCGCTCAACGCGATCAAATTCTGTTGAAAATTAGCAATTTCGAGAGTTGGAGTATATAGCTTCATTACCCGAAATAATATTATTCTTCATATAAAATGGAATAACTTAAAACGTTAGTTTACTCTACTAAGTAATTCGTCAATAAAATAATAGCTTAAAGTGAGTTGTAACGATTACCCCCCCCCCCGCTTCAAAGCTGCATTATCTCTTACCTGAGTTTGGGTAGAAAATGCAGCTGCAAGCTCGGGCTGCGGTTTCTGTTTTCTTTTAGGTTGTTTGAGGTGTATGAGTTTATTTGGCTAAAACACCTAGCATCCACTCTAGACAGAGCCCAGTATAAGTGACAGAAAGCCACTTTGATAGTAGCTGCTACAGTACAAAGTATGGGTCAAAATGGGGAGGATTTGACAACGTCCATAAAACGGTAAATGCAAACTATTCGCTCTGAATTAGCCGTTAACTTACACAAGTCGTTTAAATCTAGGACTTCCTTTGATAGTTCACTGGAACGAAGCACTTATGCAAAATATATTGGGAAAATGAAGGATGATCGGCGGGTTTCATACCAGTATTAGTATCAAGACCACAAGCATTGATGATTTACTTCTGGGTTCTAGTAAGTTAGTCAGGCACTGGAATTGCTACGGAAAATGCTGCTATACGATAACTAGTTAGATAAATGGGAACTTACTGAGCTCGTACGTGGTATGTGTTTCAATACGACACTCATTGCCGGTACTAAAGTGGGAGCATGTTTGAACTTGGGGAAAAAAAAAAACTGGGGAAGCAACTTTTATATTGTGCTTTCCGCCATTATATTTTAGACATTGTGTTTTCTGTGGTATTACAACCGAAATCTATTCTACTCTTGGTCTCTCGGTATTTTAACCGATAAACCAAGAAATAGGTAGATTGGGGTATTTGATTGCGTGCAATGTCAGATGCGATGTTCACGCAATTGCGTGGAACCATCCACTGCCATTGGATCTACAATACTGCTTTTTAAGCGGTTTTAGCAATCATAGTCCAGAATAAAACATTCTAATTTTAAACCTGGAGTGAGGAACGATGAGGTTGAGGAGTTGGTAGCACATTCAGAGCAACGTGCAACTAGTAATGGAAGTTGCGCAGAGTTAACTTCTGATGACCCATGTAAAAGAAGTGTCCAAGGAAGATACTACAGCTTAGTGCGATTTTCTTGAGCAGAGCACCTTCTCTTGGTGTATGTTTTCGTGTCCCAGGAGTGGTTCCTTCCTCGTGTTATATCTGTGTTAAAGATTCTTTATGGCTTCAAGTTATGGATATTTCCCAACCAGTTCAAACTTGCAGCTGGACAAACAAAAGGTATTCGTAACATATGAATGTGATTTCTTTCACATTCTTATCGTTAATGGGAAAGAATATCTAAGAACTGGGTTCCCAGCAACCCTTTTTGTGCAAGCGCTAAGAAATGATTTGGAATATTTTTAGCGTCCTTATTCATGTCAAGAAGAAACTCAAAATATATCAGCTGTTTGATCCTGAGCATTCGAATCTTTAAGATAGCTACCAACATGGCTTTATACTACCAAAGAAACTGAGGATTGTAAACGATAATACGGAGCGTGGCATGGCCCTTATTGAAGCATTTGTTAAGACTATCACTAACGACGGAAAATAAAGACAGTGTCTTCTTCAAGTGGTACGGGAACACAGAAAAGGTTTCAAAGTTGCAAAAAAGTAACCTTAAAAAGTATTGCAAGAATTAATGAGCGAATTACTATATATTTAATGTATTTAAATTTGTTTTTTATATTTTTTCCGTATTTGATTAATTTTCATACTTTTCTGCATTTCATTGGTTTTCTAGATATATAGTTCATTTTGTGATGACACGCTTTTTTTCTTCGGAGATATAAAAAAGAAATAAAGTAACTTTATTATTATTATTATTTACGTTCGCATTTGTGCCACTATCACAAAATTTAAAGTACTTCTAAATGTAAATATAGTTTACTAAAATTTTGGGCGAATAATTTAGTGCATATAAAGGGCCTAAATAAGACGGTGGGACGAATATAAATACAAAGGCTACTTTTTTCTATAGATATCATTTACGATCACGTTTTTGTTAATATCACGAAATTTCAAGACGTTTGAGCGACCTCTAAATATTAATATATTTTGCCAAAATTTTGCACAAATAATCAGTGTATATAGTGGCACAAAATAAGAGGGTAAGACGCACAAAAATATAAAGGCTTCTTTTTTCTATAGATATCATTTACGATCACGTTTTTGTCAATATTACGAAATTTCAAGGCGTTTGAGCGACCTCTAAATATTAATATATTTTACCAAAATTTTGCACAAATAATCAGTATATATAGTGGCACAAAATAAGAGGGTAAGACGCACAAAAATACAAAGTTTATTTTTTTCCATACATTTCTGAATCACCCTACTGTACAGTAAACCCCCGATTATACGCGGAATATTATGTCACGGTAACCGCGGATAGTAGAACAATACGTAAAAAACGATACGACTGTAGGCAATATCTAAAAATAGTCCAGAACACAGCATATGCATTTAAATCATAGCTAAAATGATAATATTAAATGTTAGAAATATCTTTAAATGCTAAAACCGATCAATAATGCATTCTCATTTTTCTGTGATCAGTAAATCACACCGTAAAAAGAGAGAGAGATAAAGAAAAAAAAAACAAAAGTACAAACGCGGATAAAACACCCGCGGATAATCCGAACCAAGGATAATCGGGAGTTTACTGTATTTCATACTCATAGAGACGTATTTAAAACATGAGTAATCTTTCTTCTTCCTGTTGTTAGTATTATTATTTTTTTTGTTTGAAGTAACTAACACTACCATTTCAATTGATCGTTAGAAAATCTTTTTTTCCTCAATAAAATTGACAAAGGGAAAATTTTTTTTAAGTGGCACATGTTTGAATTATTTGCTCGAGAAGAACTATTTTTTTTTTTTTGCAAATTCTACTCACATAATGTTCTTCCACATTCTTTAAGCATATGATTAAAAATAATCGTGATCAAAGTTATTTGTTTTGAATATTACTTGTATGTGGAATTCAAATAAGTTTTTTTTTTTAGTGTTTACTTGGCAGCAGTTTCTTTACAATTTCACAGCGTACTTCTTTCTTTGTGATCGTAAAATTAATAAAGTTGATTATGGAAAGCCAAGAAAAAAATCTGGTATGGACCCCATACTACTTCGTTTTACGTATATATTTCTTAGTAGATGCCTTAAGTGTTAAAATAGTGTTTGGAGTGAGCAAGATAACAATTCAAACATTTACACTCTGAGTTTGCCACAAAACAATGCAAAAAATGTTTTACAATGATTAATTTTCTAAAAACCTATAATTTTAACATCATTCAGTGCATTTTTCATAAAATATCGTCAATAGCGCCAAATTGAACCCAAATTCAAAAAATATTTTTTTCGCCAAATTTGTCGCCAAGTTGGCATCAAACATTTGCCGACCAAAAGCTTGGCGATATATCAACAAGTGGTCTCGCCAATTCATATCACGAAAGTCTGCATTGAAACTAACACTGATTTACCCCCAAAAAGGGGTAAAACATCCCCTTGGGAAGATTCAAACGCAACCACAAGAGGAGGTGCCTAACTAGACCCTCCTCAGAGCAATTTCTAAAGTTTTGATTTTTTAATTGTGAAACATAATGGTTCATGTATGGGCTATTCCACAGTAACAGACGTATCTGTTTTGTACAAAAAACGCTTGCAAAGAATAGAAATACTACTATACTAGACAGCAAGTTAAGTTGACACTGACGTCACTACGGGCGGAGCCAATAGGAGCTCACAAGCAGTTAACGATCTCCTCTAAGTTGCCAATTTTATCTAGCTCGTTTTTCATAGGCTAACATCAGGCTGACGTCACGGCGTTAGTGTCAAAAAACATTGCAGTGTCTAATACTGTCTAATACTGTCTAATTTTTTTAGGTAAAACCTTCCACGCATTTACACATGCGTCAGGTCTTCTCTGATCTTACCGAAATAGGGGTAATAGGAAGGATAACAATGAGGGGAAGAATACTGTCTAATTTTTTTAGGTAAAACCTTCCACGCATTTACACATGCGTCAGGTCTTCTCTGATCTTACCGAAATAGGGGTAATAGGAAGGATAACAATGAGGGGAAGAATACTGTCTAATTTTTTTAGGTAAAACCTTCCACGCATTTACACATGCGTCAGGTCTTCTCTGATCTTACCGAAATAGGGGTAATAGGAAGGATAACAATGAGGGGAAGAATACTGTCTAATTTTTTTAGGTAAAACCTTCCACGCATTTACACATGCGTCAGGTCTTCTCTGATCTTACCGAAATAGGGGTAATAGGAAGGATAACAATGAGGGGAAGAATACTGTCTAATTTTTTTAGGTAAAACCTTCCACGCATTTACACATGCGTCAGGTCTTCTCTGATCTTACCGAAATAGGGGTAATAGGAAGGATAACAATGAGGGGAAGAATACTGTCTAATTTTTTTAGGTAAAACCTTCCACGCATTTACACATGCGTCAGGTCTTCTCTGATCTTACCGAAATAGGGGTAATAGGAAGGATAACAATGAGGGGAAGAATACTGTCTAATTTTTTTAGGTAAAACCTTCCACGCATTTACACATGCGTCAGGTCTTCTCTGATCTTACCGAAATAGGGGTAATAGGAAGGATAACAATGAGGGGAAGAATACTGTCTAATTTTTTTAGGTAAAACCTTCCACGCATTTACACATGCGTCAGGTCTTCTCTGATCTTACCGAAATAGGGGTAATAGGAAGGATAACAATGAGGGGAAGAATACTGTCTAATTTTTTTAGGTAAAACCTTCCACGCATTTACACATGCGTCAGGTCTTCTCTGATCTTACCGAAATAGGGGTAATAGGAAGGATAACAATGAGGGGAAGAATACTGTCTAATTTTTTTAGGTAAAACCTTCCACGCATTTACACATGCGTCAGGTCTTCTCTGATCTTACCGAAAAAGGGGTAATAGGAAGGATAACAATGAGGGGAAGAATACTGTCTAATTTTTTTAGGTAAAACCTTCCACGCATTTACACATGCGTCAGGTCTTCTCTGATCTTACCGAAATAGGGGTAATAGGAAGGATAACAATGAGGGGAAGAATACTGTCTAATTTTTTTAGGTAAAACCTTCCACGCATTTACACATGCGTCAGGTCTTCTCTGATCTTACCGAAATAGGGGTAATAGGAAGGATAACAATGAGGGGAAGAATACTGTCTAATTTTTTTAGGTAAAACCTTCCACGCATTTACACATGCGTCAGGTCTTCTCTGATCTTACCGAAATAGGGGTAATAGGAAGGATAACAATGAGGGGAAGAATACTGTCTAATTTTTTTAGGTAAAACCTTCCACGCATTTACACATGCGTCAGGTCTTCTCTGATCTTACCGAAATAGGGGTAATAGGAAGGATAACAATGAGGGGAAGAATACTGTCTAATTTTTTTAGGTAAAACCTTCCACGCATTTACACATGCGTCAGGTCTTCTCTGATCTTACCGAAAAAGGGGTAATAGGAAGGATAACAATGAGGGGAAGAATACTGTCTAATTTTTTTAGGTAAAACCTTCCACGCATTTACACATGCGTCAGGTCTTCTCTGATCTTACCGAAATAGGGGTAATAGGAAGGATAACAATGAGGGGAAGAATACTGTCTAATTTTTTTAGGTAAAACCTTCCACGCATTTACACATGCGTCAGGTCTTCTCTGATCTTACCGAAATAGGGGTAATAGGAAGGATAACAATGAGGGGAAGAATACTGTCTAATTTTTTTAGGTAAAACCTTCCACGCATTTACACATGCGTCAGGTCTTCTCTGATCTTACCGAAATAGGGGTAATAGGAAGGATAACAATGAGGGGAAGAATACTGTCTAATTTTTTTAGGTAAAACCTTCCACGCATTTACACATGCGTCAGGTCTTCTCTGATCTTACCGAAATAGGGGTAATAGGAAGGATAACAATGAGGGGAAGAATACTGTCTAATTTTTTTAGGTAAAACCTTCCACGCATTTACACATGCGTCAGGTCTTCTCTGATCTTACCGAAATAGGGGTAATAGGAAGGATAACAATGAGGGGAAGAATACTGTCTAATTTTTTTAGGTAAAACCTTCCACGCATTTACACATGCGTCAGGTCTTCTCTGATCTTACCGAAATAGGGGTAATAGGAAGGATAACAATGAGGGGAAGAATACTGTCTAATTTTTTTAGGTAAAACCTTCCACGCATTTACACATGCGTCAGGTCTTCTCTGATCTTACCGAAATAGGGGTAATAGGAAGGATAACAATGAGGGGAAGAATACTGTCTAATTTTTTTAGGTAAAACCTTCCACGCATTTACACATGCGTCAGGTCTTCTCTGATCTTACCGAAATAGGGGTAATAGGAAGGATAACAATGAGGGGAAGAATACTGTCTAATTTTTTTAGGTAAAACCTTCCACGCATTTACACATGCGTCAGGTCTTCTCTGATCTTACCGAAATAGGGGTAATAGGAAGGATAACAATGAGGGGAAGAATACTGTCTAATTTTTTTAGGTAAAACCTTCCACGCATTTACACATGCGTCAGGTCTTCTCTGATCTTACCGAAATAGGGGTAATAGGAAGGATAACAATGAGGGGAAGAATACTGTCTAATTTTTTTAGGTAAAACCTTCCACGCATTTACACATGCGTCAGGTCTTCTCTGATCTTACCGAAATAGGGGTAATAGGAAGGATAACAATGAGGGGAAGAATACTGTCTAATTTTTTTAGGTAAAACCTTCCACGCATTTACACATGCGTCAGGTCTTCTCTGATCTTACCGAAATAGGGGTAATAGGAAGGATAACAATGAGGGGAAGAATACTGTCTAATTTTTTTAGGTAAAACCTTCCACGCATTTACACATGCGTCAGGTCTTCTCTGATCTTACCGAAATAGGGGTAATAGGAAGGATAACAATGAGGGGAAGAATACTGTCTAATTTTTTTAGGTAAAACCTTCCACGCATTTACACATGCGTCAGGTCTTCTCTGATCTTACCGAAAAAGGGGTAATAGGAAGGATAACAATGAGGGGAAGAATACTGTCTAATTTTTTTAGGTAAAACCTTCCACGCATTTACACATGCGTCAGGTCTTCTCTGATCTTACCGAAATAGGGGTAATAGGAAGGATAACAATGAGGGGAAGAATACTGTCTAATTTTTTTAGGTAAAACCTTCCACGCATTTACACATGCGTCAGGTCTTCTCTGATCTTACCGAAATAGGGGTAATAGGAAGGATAACAATGAGGGGAAGAATACTGTCTAATTTTTTTAGGTAAAACCTTCCACGCATTTACACATGCGTCAGGTCTTCTCTGATCTTACCGAAATAGGGGTAATAGGAAGGATAACAATGAGGGGAAGAATACTGTCTAATTTTTTTAGGTAAAACCTTCCACGCATTTACACATGCGTCAGGTCTTCTCTGATCTTACCGAAATAGGGGTAATAGGAAGGATAACAATGAGGGGAAGAATACTGTCTAATTTTTTTAGGTAAAACCTTCCACGCATTTACACATGCGTCAGGTCTTCTCTGATCTTACCGAAATAGGGGTAATAGGAAGGAT
Organism: Uloborus plumipes; assembly: GCA_038373865.1. Classification (NCBI taxonomy): domain Eukaryota; kingdom Metazoa; phylum Arthropoda; class Arachnida; order Araneae; family Uloboridae; genus Uloborus; species Uloborus plumipes. The sequence continues at coordinate 75,568 of JAXGGA010001430.1, forward strand.
AACAATGAGGGGAAGAATACTGTCTAATTTTTTTAGGTAAAACCTTCCACGCATTTACACATGCGTCAGGTCTTCTCTGATCTTACCGAAATAGGGGTAATAGGAAGGATAACAATGAGGGGAAGAATACTGTCTAATTTTTTTAGGTAAAACCTTCCACGCATTTACACATGCGTCAGGTCTTCTCTGATCTTACCGAAAAAGGGGTAATAGGAAGGATAACAATGAGGGGAAGAATACTGTCTAATTTTTTTAGGTAAAACCTTCCACGCATTTACACATGCGTCAGGTCTTCTCTGATCTTACCGAAAAAGGGGTAATAGGAAGGATAACAATGAGGGGAAGAATACTGTCTAATTTTTTTAGGTAAAACCTTCCACGCATTTACACATGCGTCAGGTCTTCTCTGATCTTACCGAAATAGGGGTAATAGGAAGGATAACAATGAGGGGAAGAATACTGTCTAATTTTTTTAGGTAAAACCTTCCACGCATTTACACATGCGTCAGGTCTTCTCTGATCTTACCGAAATAGGGGTAATAGGAAGGATAACAATGAGGGGAAGAATACTGTCTAATTTTTTTAGGTAAAACCTTCCACGCATTTACACATGCGTCAGGTCTTCTCTGATCTTACCGAAAAAGGGGTAATAGGAAGGATAACAATGAGGGGAAGAATACTGTCTAATTTTTTTAGGTAAAACCTTCCACGCATTTACACATGCGTCAGGTCTTCTCTGATCTTACCGAAATAGGGGTAATAGGAAGGATAACAATGAGGGGAAGAATACTGTCTAATTTTTTTAGGTAAAACCTTCCACGCATTTACACATGCGTCAGGTCTTCTCTGATCTTACCGAAAAAGGGGTAATAGGAAGGATAACAATGAGGGGAAGAATACTGTCTAATTTTTTTAGGTAAAACCTTCCACGCATTTACACATGCGTCAGGTCTTCTCTGATCTTACCGAAATAGGGGTAATAGGAAGGATAACAATGAGGGGAAGAATACTGTCTAATTTTTTTAGGTAAAACCTTCCACGCATTTACACATGCGTCAGGTCTTCTCTGATCTTACCGAAAAAGGGGTAATAGGAAGGATAACAATGAGGGGAAGAATACTGTCTAATTTTTTTAGGTAAAACCTTCCACGCATTTACACATGCGTCAGGTCTTCTCTGATCTTACCGAAATAGGGGTAATAGGAAGGATAACAATGAGGGGAAGAATACTGTCTAATTTTTTTAGGTAAAACCTTCCACGCATTTACACATGCGTCAGGTCTTCTCTGATCTTACCGAAGTAGGGGTAATAGGAAGGATAACAATGAGGGGAAGAATAATAAGAAGCATTTTGAGCTGTATCAAACAACGTAGAACGATGCTAATTTCAAATACGTAGTTCAGTTGAATGTGTCAAAAATATAGCAAATGCAAGTTTTAAATTGAAAACTTCGGAAAGTTCCCACTCACAACCCTTCATCCCTTCATTAAGTGAAATGCTTCCCGAGGGCTAGGTGTGGTTTTCAAGGACGAACAGTATGTTAAATCCTTGTTTCACTTGACAATCTTTATGAAGAATATAATCTTCACTGTTATATGATGCAGTTTAATTCTGAAGATTTCCGGAAAAAATATTTCAATAAAGTATTTTTCTTCGTAAAGGACGTATCTCGTAAAAGATACGTCCGTTCCGGAGCCAAGAAACCCGGATGTAAATAATGTTTCTGCAAACCTTCAAAACTTGATTCTGTTATAAAAGTAGAGTCCATGTTCTTCATTAAATTCATGCAAGGAACCAAGAGTCTAACATATTTGGAGTCTTTGCAAAATGTTCTGTGTAACAATTGGTGTTTTATATTAACCTCTTCAGTCCTGATTTTTTTCAACCATGAATTTCATGATTTAAAACCTTTGTTAGGTCTGAATAATACCGAGAAAAAAAATTCCGATTGATGAAAAATAAATGCTACAATCGTAGATTTTATAATGCATAGTTTGTTTCGTTATAATTTGCTTTGAAAGCAAATATAAATAGAAACTTGGAAGGTACACATATGTGTACCTGCAACTGCGACTGAAGAGGTTAAAATGGAATTTCTCTTATATACTTTAGTATGTTGCAAAATATTAACACCCACTCTACGTAAACAATGTCTACAATATAAATATATATCGCCAAATATTAGGAAAACACGTTTCTCAAGTATCACCTTTCAGTTATTTTTTTCACTCACCCCGCATTAATAACAAATGGGAAAAGGTAATGGGGTTTCTAACACCTTTGTTACACAGTGCGTGGGAAGCAATGCGATGCATTAAGATTTTTCCTAAATTCCCCGAGAGCTGTATGCTAAATGAAGCATACGTATGAAGGGTCATTTTTCAAGCTAGAGGAAAACTGTCATCAGCGGAAATGTGCTGGAAGATGTTTCGCTAAGTTGTGATTGATATCACACGAAACGGAAAAGTTTCGCCGCCATCATTAACATATCCACAAAGGGAAACGCCTTTCGAGAAATTTGCTCGGCGTGAAAGCGGAGCTGTAAAGCATGTTCAGTTGCATGAAGAAGATGAAAAAAAATAAAGTTTTATTCATGTAATTCTACACTACTTTTAAACGCATACAGTAAATTCCCAATTATCTGCAGTACCCGCAAATAAGCACTGTAAAAAATGAATGTTGTTTTCACAGTATAATATAGCCAATTTTATAGTACTAAACAGTAAAACTTGATAATTTTGCATTAATAAACTGTTAAATTCTCAATTTTACAGTTTATTACCGTGAATTTTACAATTTTAAACTTGAACATCTGCTTCCAGTATTATACTGTTGTTTTTACAGTATAATAAAGCTAAATTTACGGCAATAAACTGTAAAATGTCTATCTTTATAGTAAGAAACTGTAAAATTGCTACTTTTACAGTTTATTATTGTTAAATTCCCAATTTTACAGTTTATTCCCGTGATTTTGACAATTTTAACCTTGAACATCTGCTGCCAGTATTATACTGTTGTTTTTACAGTATAATAAAGCAAAATTTAACGGCAATAAACTGTAAAATGTCTATCTTTACAGTAAGAAACTGTAAAATTGCTAGTTTTACAGTTTATTACTGTTAAATTACCAATTTTACAGTTTATTACCGTGATTTTTACAATTTTAAACTTGAACATCTGCTGCCAGTATTATACTGTTGTTTTTAGAGTATAATAAAGCTAAATTTTACGGCAATATACTGTAAAATGTCTATCTTTATAGTAAGAAACTGTAAAATTGCTACTTTTACAGTTTATTATTGTTAAATTCCCAATTTTACAGTTTATTACCGTGATTTTGACAATTTTAAACTTGAACATCTGCTGCCAGTATTATACTGTTGTTTTTACAGTATAATAAAGCAAAATTTAACGGCAATAAACTGTAAAATGTCTATCTTTACAGTAAGAAACTAAAATTGCTAGTTTTACAGTTTATTACTGTGCATTTTAGTTTCAAATTGAACCTCGGCCTGTATTATAATGTAAAAACAACAGTTCCTTTTTTGCAGTGAGGGAACACCGAGGGTAATCGAGTAATATGTAAAATAAAAAGACCAATATTAATGCATTCAATAGCAAAAATTAAGTGATACATACATTCAAATTATAGTTAAATTGCATGTAAAAAATGTCTTGAAAAGTTTTAAAAAAGCATGAAAAATGTTTCAGTAGTTTAAGAAAACAACAACATGCTTTCTAATATACACCCTTTTAATCCAGCAGTTGTCAGATAATAAAGTTTCCTTACTACAAAATATAAGTCATTTCATTAACGCAATCTAGTTTTAAATAGAAGAAAATATTTATTTTTAAAGCTAAAGAGCAACGTTCTTTGGGAGAAATCGAAATTCATAATGGAAAAACAAAGCTTTGAGATAAAGTTTTTTTTTCTAACATTCATCTAATTAAGGTTTAGAAGCTTTGATAATCATTAACCACAGAACTTTATTAGTTTAAAAAATATAGGGTTTTTTAACCTCGAAAAAGTCTTACGCAGAAAATTTCAAAAATAATTAAAAAATAAAATAAAATAAACGAAACATTTAAAAACAAACTCTTTTCTCCTGAAAAAAAATGCTTCGCCGTATAATTCGTAAACAACTTATTTTTTAGTTTTGCGAAATATAGGAAGATCGAAATCATAAAACAAAAGTGAAAAACTCTCAGCTCAAACAATCAATAACAGGTAAAAAGACAGAAGATTTAAGATACACCGCGAAATTACTGTAATTATAGAGAGAGCAACCTGGCATGAAACGGAAAATAAGACCTAAATGTTCATTATCCACCTTTTCTTTTGTTCAGTCTTTTCCCAAAAATTGGGTCTGTCTGACATTAAAGAATCATTTAAAATAGTCACGCTACATTATTTCAAAAGAAAATGAAAAATACTTTTCTGTAGTTTATAATTTGGTCTAGTGCTTTTGTTATCTAGATTTTTATGCATGTTTTTTCTTTTTTTTTTCATTTTAAAAGATTTCAGAAAAATGGTACTGTGCAATTAGGTTGTCTCGTTTTTACATTCTTAGATATTTTTTCCCTCTTAGATATAGTTTGAATTTGGGCTTAAGACTATGGTGAGATAAACAGGATTTTTTTCAGAAGAGTACTAGCTTATATGAATTTTATTAATTTCCTGTAGCTTTTGTTGTGTTGTTATACTAATACATAAAGAAAAATTTTGAAGTAAAAAATTTTATTAATCAAAAAAGTTAGTCGACAGAAAATAAATGCGTAACTAATAACAATTTAGGAAATTTTATAGTATTTCTTAAATAAATATTTCAAAATCTATTTTATACGAGCTACTTCTCACCCACTAAATCATAATAAGTTATATTTGTCGCATGAAATGTTTTTTTTTTTTTCAAATCAAAGTTAACGTTAACTAAGATTTTTTTAAACAATAACTAGAGAAAACCAAGCATTGTACAATACTTCATGAAATATGCAACGAACTCGGCCATGCCGGCCCTTCATTTAGGGGGTTAGTGGAGGGTGAATTGCCTTCCCCTGGGTTTTAGAAATCAGTGTATTAATATATAAGTGAATGTAATCAACTTTGTAAAAGCAGATGTCTATCTATTCATGTGGAAATATTACATTATGCTCTTAGCCAAAGCCGCTTTTTTACTGAACAAGATGATTCTAAAGATTATTTTTATCGGTGGACAGGTTTAATCGATAGAGGGTGACATCATATCCCGTTCCTGCATTTTATGCTAATATTTTATGCTAAACGAGATTTCAAATCAAAAACTTCCCTTCAAAGTTGGTTTTTAAAAAGTGGAATATATTTAGAAAAAGAAAAGACAGTTCGACAATCTTTATTCTTGATCTTGAAGAAATGATGGATAGTTTTAGATTCAAGAAAAAATCTTTTTACAGTTGGCGACTTTTGAAGTAAATCTGATTTGAATGGATGAACATATTTTTATGGAAAACTTGCCAAACCTTCGAGAGATTTTTCAGATTTTGTTGCATTTATGAATACTCTATGGATTTTTAGAAGTGTTTGAAATTAAGTTTTCTACTCTCTCATAAATACTTTCATAGACGTGTGCACCTACGATAGTTTAAATTCCTTAATATTGGAAAACAAGAAGATTATTATTGCTCACAACTAATTTGCTAATATTTTTTAAGTAGAAAGTAAAGTCAAAAGCACAAACTTCTATTAAATACACTATAGGGCACACTTAAATATAAGCAACGTTCTCCAGTGGCAGAATCTGGCGGTAGATTTGTGTATTTATATATACTTACAATTTATGATACGTTTTTCTAATTATGTAAATGTTTGTAGATTCTATTTGTGTTTGGATTTGAGCGTTATTCAGATTAACCTGCTTATACATGTGTAGTTGTATCATGATTGTAATTGTATGATACAGAAAATAGTGCTAAAGTGTCAATAAACGTTTAAGAAAATTGCGTTAAAGCTTATCAAAATCAAAAAACATTCGGATAACGAAAAAAAAAAAAAAAACAAAAACCATGGCAAACTTTTGCCACTTTTTGAAAAACGCTCCAGGTTGTTTTTAGACAGCCATTAGAGTTACTATTTTCAAGCAAAAGTGAAGCTTGAATACATCGTTCTCAAAAAGTAATTCATTTAATCCTCTTTCAAACCTTACATTTTACAATGTTTAAATATTATATCAAAAAATCTAGATCAAAGTAGCAAAAAACAAACTAACCTCCTTTTCTCCCTCTTGAGCGCCATATTAAGACACAATTTCATGAAATAATAGCGATCAATAGGACAAATCTACTGCCGCAGATACACGTCTCACTTCAATGGGGTCATGTCATATGGCCGATTTTTTTATCCCGCTTTTGGCTTTACCCCCATCTACCTTAAGTTGCAACGTAATTTAATGTTATTATAACAACGTATACTGTTAAGAATAAATTAAAACTCAAAACTTGTATTAAACACGCTAAAATATGTATGCAAAAGTCTAAGCAATGTTTAATTTGCAATGATAGTGCTTTTGTGCATTAATAGTTATTTGCAATTTTTTATCCTTTTCTAACTATTTAAATAATTATAGTTTAGATTTGGATATGTATTTGAGTTCTATTCATATTACTCTGCCAATAATTGCATGCTTGTATTATGAGCGTAATTGTATGATCCACAAAACCATAGTATAATAAAAATAATTGTATAAAAATGCCTAAAAGGTGTTAGGAAATTTCGTTAAAGCATATTAAAATTAGAAAACATTTGGCAAGAAAAAAAACAGAATTAAAAAGGTAGGAAAAAAAAACTCTCCTCGGATTTCTATTTAGAAATTTTTTTTTTATTTTCTTTGCGTAATATAATTATGGAAAAAAAAATCTCATGAAATGTATCACCTTTTAAATGATTAAAAAACTACGACAGAACGAACATAAAAAAATGTAAAAGGTATTTTTTTCTTTCTTTGTCGCATGCAGCTTTATGTCACACATTTCTATTTTCTGAATAATTAATTCCGAAAATAGAAATATTCTTATTTTGTGCTACACAGTTCAACTCAGTAATTAAATTCCCATTTCAGCTCGATTGAGTTTCTTGAAATAAAAAAACAATATTAGAACTAAAAGATAAGAACTCTTTTATGCTTTGTTGATTCATGTACGTATATTTTTCCATATGTTTCGTTCTATGGTATGGAATGCTTTAATTAAAGTAAATGGCATTTTATGACATCGAAAGAAGTGATATGTTTTTTAAAGCATGTAAATGTTAGACGATGCTTTTCTGAGAACAATAAATTTCTTAACTGTCGTAAATGAGATTTACATGTTAAAACAAAATGTCGGTCCTTTTTTTTTCCTGAAATTCAGGCAAGTAGAATTTTTAACTTGTTATCCCATTGGAAGCAGTGTTTGGCTGATTCAATGAAACTGTCTAATTATGTGTTAGGCACTACTGTTTAAAAGTATACTTATAGGTCAGAAGTGTATACCCATAGGAAGCATTCTTTAGCTGATTCAATGAAACTGTCTAATTATGTGTTAGGTACTACTGTTTAAAAGTATACGTATAGGTCAAAAGTGTATACACATAGGAAGCAGTGTTTGACTGATTAAATGAAATTATATAATTATGTTTTAGGCACTATTGTTCAAAAGTGTTGAAAGTTTAGTAAATATACTATTTCATCAAAAATAAAAACAATAAAAAGCATAGTAGGTATATTTTCAATTACACCAACAAGGTATTGGCAATATGTTTAATTAGCTAAAAGACAACATGTGATTAAGTTGTTGAAGAAATATAATTTTATTTAATTTAAAAAAATGCCTTTCAAAAAATGTTTTTCTTTCATGATAATTTCGAATTCAACGTAGTTTCCCTGGAAAATTAGAAAAAAAAAAAAACAGTTTAAGGTATTTTCAGTAATCAGTTGAGAATAAATTTTATTAAATGGTGTAGAATTGAGCTGATAAGTATGTAATGTTTTTAACCCTTTAAGCGGTCAATTATTTTACCAGAAATGCATCCAAAAAAGTCATATTTTTTTATTGCATATAGTTAAGTACCATACTTAACAGAATAAGAATCTAAAGAATTTTTAATTTTTTTTCGTTTTCAATGCTTTTACAATATTTTTTACTTTACAATTTTGGTCACAAAATCCCGAAATATTTGCTTTTTTCAAGTACATTCTGCATGCAGTAATGAATTGTTTGCAAATTATGGAAAAATTTGCTCTCACACTTACTATGAATTTTGAGGTTTACAATTTTCCGAACAGTTTGGGAAAACCAGAAAAGGAAATCTGAAAATATCGATGCCCGTACGCCGTACGGGCAAACCAGATGAGGCCAATTTCGGGTAGCATGTACACCGTACGGGCAAACCGCTTAAAGGGTTAAGCCGCCTATAAACTTTATCAAAGGCATAGATTCTACAGGATTTTCTTACCTTCATTTGACATTTCAAGTTTTCACTTAAAATCAGTTTTATTTAAAAAGTTTTTTTATATTTTTTTATTCGAGACTTATCCTCAAAGAAAGATTAGCTACCTCAAACTTGCAATATTTTTGACAATAACTGTATCGAAGAAAGTCGAATAGATCTCAAATTAAATGATATGCCTAGTCTTACAAATATCTGCTACTAAGTAACTCACCATTAATATTTTCCCTCTGAATAAAGTTTATTTTATGTGCTTAAAAATAGCTTTTATAGCAGTTTTTATTTTGCACACTATAATCAGATGAGATTTTTTCATTGTTTCATTTATAGAAGTTTTTACTGGAAAGAAAAAAAAAGAAATACCGATTTAACAAGTCCAGTCAAATAATCTGCATCATATCAGAATTTGTTTAAAATCGTACGTATTATACCTACATACTATTTTTACGAAACTGCATAACATAATTTGCCTATTCATCACTCCAAATAAACTATTAATAGATATTTACAATCAATTTCTATGATATTAAGACACAAGTTTTTCATTCCCGATTTATTTATTTTTTTTGTTGTTCCTGTAATACACCCTCCTAATAAAATTTCAACGTGAGAACTTGAAGCTCAAGCATGCCTTTTTAGATGACTGAAATCACAGAGCAAATCTTTAAAAAAAATATCTAAAAATTGAGAAAAGACTAGCAACAGTAAAACTCTTGTGCCAGATCGTGTGAATATGCATACACATTTATATGTTTGTCATGTGTAACCGTGTGTAAATGTGTGTTTCTATCCTTTCATCACTGCAATTGTTACTGCACTGATCATAATTATGTTTACACCACTTCTCAATAGGATGCGATGCAACAAATCTGTTGGCAATATACTAAAGTATTCCCTAGACAATTGTAAATAATGAATGAGCTTGAAAGTAAGGGTGGGGTAACGTGTAGAGCAAAACTTAGATCGTAACAGTGTGATAACAGGGTGGAGCTAGGCAATAAAACTTTCTAATGGGGCTCTTAATTATGATGTCTTTTTTGAATGATATACTTGGACTGAATTGCTTGAAAGTCGTTTCATTATATAGTACTTTACTTAACTATACAGCAACGTATAGAAAACGTATGTCTTTAAGAACTAGACAAAGGAAAACATTATCATGTGCTTATATATATATCGGACTGTGAAAATGTGTATGTGATATACATTTACTCACAGCTGATTATTGAAAATATTTTTGTCTTTTGTGTCTATAAAAAAAATATTTTTTGCACAAGGCACTAAAAATTTTCTCTTCTTAAATGTGTAAGAATCTACTGGAATACTATGAGAAAAAACACAGGGATAAAAGCAGAAAAACTACTTAGACTAAAAAATGAAATAATAATAATAAAGATATGAAAGCAGTAGACAGCCGTCATTAAGGGGCAGGGTCAATTACCCCTGGCTTAAGAGTCATGTATTACTACAGGGGCGTGGTTTGTGTTTCCAAGAATGATGCGTTTGCACCTTGCCCCCCCGAAAACTGAATGAGTCCTGAGCATGACATTGTTAGGATTTTACTCATGTGGCAAACATGGTGAAAATATTGTGAGAGATAAGACTTGTTTTCATTGCTCTTATGGAAAACGTAACAAAAGAAAATGATAAGGTTCTGTATTTTTGATATAGTAGCTTGTTAGTTCACTATATGTTTTACAAAATATATACAAACTAATCTTTGTTCTTAAAGTATTTTTTTTTTTTTGTTTTAAACCTTTTGTATGCAGGCCATAATAAAAACACCATGTGGACGGAATTAGAAATATTTTTATTTTAGAAATAACAACGAAAAAAAAATTAAGTTTAGTTTCTTCTATATATCTTCAGATTTTTTTCTTGATGTTACTGTTAATAGTCTGAACATTTGAACGAATTGTTCTTCCCTGTGTTTACTTCTTTTCTTATTCACTATTACTCGTATTACACTTATTAATCAGTTTTTAAAAAAAGGTAAGCAAAAAATCTTGACCTAAATGTATTCAGCACAAATGTTTCACTTGAAATACGGTTTTCCGGAATCCTATTTATTTTTCAAAACGTCATTTTTTCTTATAAGAGGAACAGCGCAAAAAATGAGCAGATGTTTTTAAATTATAATATTGGCAGCCGAAGTTCCAATTTTAAACTGTGAAATAAATATTAATAAACTGTATAACTTAAAAACTTTACAGTTTCATACTGTAAAGTTAGAAATTTTACTGTTTATTGCCGTACAATTTAGCTGTATTATACTGTAAAAACAACAATATAATACTAGCAGCTGAGGTTCCAGTTTATAACTAAAATGCACGGTATCAAACTGTTTAATCAGCAATTTTACAGTTTAGTACTGTAAAAGTAGTAATTTTACAGTTTATTGCTGTAAAATTAGCAATTTTTAGTTTTCTACTAGGGTTGGTTCGGGTAAGTGGGCCACTGGGGTAAGTGAGCCACCCCCCTTAAAACTGAAATGCGCGTATGGTTTTTATACTTTTTCGTACTGATCATGTTAAATTCGATCACAGTGATTGCTTTTGCAAAAATTTGGGTTTCATGAAAAACATTTTTGGATCATATAATTTATGTCAAAAGAATTTACAAAAAATTTTTTTTTGCTAGTTCAAGCAACATTTTTCAAAGAAGAGATTCATTGTTAGTTTTTATTATTCTTTCTATTGTTATTTTTTCTTTGTGTTTCAGGGGAGGGGGCCCACTTACAACGTAGTTTTTCTCCATTAGGGTAAGTGGGCCCCCTCACTATGGTATAAGTGGGGGCCCCCTTACAATAATGATGATTTCAATTGAAAGGCTGTTTTGATAAAGCAATTTCTACGATGAAATGAAAGATAATTATGGAGACCTAGAAGAAATTGATGGTTCAGCTACAAAAAACTGCAAAAGCTGGTAACTATGCATTTGTGAAACTTGTATCAAAGAAAACCATAAAGTATTATGAAGGCCTAATTTCAAAATATGATACAAATGAAAAAAAAATACTGTATAATTTGATAGAAAGAATAGAAATAGCTACACTTTTTATTGGTTTGATGTAGGTGATGTTAGAATTATAACTGAGGATGAACTGATAATGTTTCTCCCTCAGAAAACTTCAAAGGGACGCTGCCATTAAGTGTTTCCTTTTTTTTTCAACCTATATATTTTTTCTTATTTGACCAAAATTGATCTTAATCGACTCTATTATGCTTGTTCAACACTACTTTATATGTAAAAGCAAAAAATATGCCTAACGGCTTTTAATGAATTTCACAGACACACTTGTTTTGTTTTAAGCTTTATAATTTTCTGTCATACACATTTGAATGTAAGTAGATACCTTGTTAATGGATACCTTTACAAAAAAGTATTTCCTACTAAAATGTTACATACTTTATCAGGTAGGACATGCAAACCCTTTTTTAGATATGCTCACTTTAAATATAAATAAATGGGGGGTTCCCCACTTATCCCTTCCTAGGGGTAAGTGGGCCACCCACGCCATTTGTGAAGAATAAGATACTTAAAAATATTAAAAGCATTTTTTCAGGTAATAATGCTAAACTTGTGCTTATTAATAATGTCCAAGATAAAATAAGCCAAAAAATTTAAGTTGTTTTACTTTAGAACTTTTGTATAAGGCTTTAAAAACGAACTGTTCTAAAAAGGGGGCCCACTTACCCTAACCAACCCTAAAATTAGCTGTATTATGCTCTAAAAGAAACATTCATCTTTTTTCAGTGAAGGAATGAGATAAACAAATCCCATTTTGATTCTTCAGTTCTCAAATGTGGCGACACATCCGTATAATGTAACGAGATCACCTGCCCTAATTTTAACCCATTAATGCCTGACATTTTTTTTTCCAAAGATATTTTGTATACTGGTTACAAACAGTGTCTAATGGACGGGAAAAATAATAAAAAAATATTATGTAAAAAATTAATTTTTTATTGAGGAAAGAAAAATCGTCCCTTAAAAGTTACGATAGACCCCAGAGGGTAGAAACTTTTTTTACTCAAATTTTTTTCTGCCTACGATATAATATTCAAAAAGACCTTTTATAAGAAGAAATAAAACCAGCAATTCACATAAACTGGGAAGCTGGGAATAACTTTGAAAACTTAGCTTTTTTCCTTGAGATTGTGAACGATGTCATTTTTGATAAAGATCATTTTGAAACTGCTACAGAACGCACTTTAGAATGGTTATGTGCTGCAATCTGTTAATAACTAATTGAAACAATACCAAGGTACTAATTGAACACCATTATTTGGTTGAAATGTTCATTTTGGGGAAATTCAGACCCCTTTTTGGACCGTCCCTAAAAAGGGACGCTAGGCATTAATGGGTTAAGCACACTGCAAATGTCTCCGCAAATAGCCCATGGTCCCTCCTGGAAAGATATGATTATCAAAATATAATTAGCTCCCGACAACCGGAGTGCGTTTGGGCAGTGGACGTGTTGATTGCCCAAAACAGGAAATTTATTTAAACTGATTGCGGGGTGACCGCTGGTGACAGTGGTAATTACAGCTTGTCTGACAGACTGGTGAATTTCAATTACGAGTCCCACGAACGAGTTCTTCGGGGCGTGATTATGCAAATCAGTTATTTAAGTCAGCATTGCTGCCCTCTGTGTCAACGCAAGGGTGCAGTCGGAGTGCAGATGACTTAGTGGACAATGGACTGGCAGTGGAGGTTCCGTATTTATGACATTTCATGGCGTTAAAGTGTGAAAGGCAGAGATGTTGAGGACGTTTTGCAAAATTCAATCATATGTGTAAAAAAAGAAAAGGAAAAAAAAAAACGTTTGATTTTTAGATCTCGAATTCAAGTTATGTTTTTCACAGTGGTGAATTGCGATAGGTGTGTATGTGCGTGTGTGTGTGTGTCTGTGTGTGCGTGTGAGAGAGAGAAATAGAGAGAGAGATTAGATGTGATGTGATGTTTGTGTGTGTGTGTGTGTGTGTGTGTGTGTGTGTGTGTGTGTGTGTGTGTGTGTGTGTGTGTGTGTGTGTGTGTGTGTGCGTGCGTGCGCTCCGTCGCTACCATGTCCGGCATAGTGGTGCAGCGGGACTGTTCACTGTGAAAAATGACTGTTATTTTTACAGTGTAATGCAGCTTATTTTAGTGATAAACTGTAAAAATTTCTAATTTTATAGTAATAAACTGTAAAATAACAAACTTTACGGTAAGAAACTAAAATTGCTAGTTTTAAAATTTGTTACTCTGCCTTTTTCAGTTTTAAATTGGAACCTCGGCTATTATACTGTAAAAGCAAGAGTTCATTTTTTGTAGTGAAGGCTTGGCAGGCTGATAATACGAAAGAGTAACAACACGACGTTTAAGGTCAAAAAAAAAAAAAAAAAACAGCAGTTTGTCTCCTAAAAAAAGTCAAACATAATCTGATAGAATAAGATGAGTTCTACTAAAAAAAGGTGTCCATTAAATTTCAGGATTTGGGGTAAATACAGGGACGTCATTTTGAAATTTTCCACGGGGGGGGGGGGGGCAAAGGGCACATACACAATGTAAAATTTTCCAAAAAGTGGCAAAAACCACGCCCACTTATTTGCCAATGCATTGATTTCCCAAAGTCAGGGGGCAATTGACCCCCCCGGCCCCCTAAATGACGGGCCTGGGTAAATACAACTGAATTAATCATAAAACTGACCATACCGTTTAATATTTCTTAAAATAATAACCCCCCGGCACTTACGTCCCTTTGTGCACGGTCGCACCAATTCTAGAAACACGATTTACAGTGCTCTGAAGATATATGCTTTAAAATTGAGTGGTTTAACTCTAGTGGTTGCACTGCAAAAAATGAACTGTTGTTTTACAGTATAATTCTGGCAGACGAAGGATTTCCAAATTGAAACTGTAAAATGCACATCTTCAAAACTGTTAAATTAGCAGTTTTACAGTTTGTTACTGTAACATTAACAATTTTCCAGTATATTACAGTTTATTACGATAAAATTTAGCTGTATTATGCTGCAAAAACAACAGTATAATACTGGCAGCAGAGGTTCTAGTTTAAAACTAAAATGCACACTAATAAACTTAAATTAGCAGTTTTACAGTTTCTTACTGTAAAATTAACATTTTTACAGTATATTACTGTAAAGTTAGCAATTGTGCAGTTTATTACTGCATAATTAGCAATTTTTACAGTACTACTATATGATTTTTTTGAAGGCTGTTGAATTTATGTTTGTTTTTAATTATTCATTCCCTGGTATTAGCCCCAGTCCTGGAATTCAATGAACATACTTTGTACAAAACACAAAAAGGCATTTATGAATTGAGAAATAATTCAGTACGTGTAAGCTACTTAAAAGTTGACTTTAGCAATCTTTATTTACCATTAGGGTATAAAAATGAAAATGATTCGTGTTTACACAAAACGCTCAAGATTTCAAGATATAACAAGGCGCTCTATTGTAGAACAATATTAAGGTGGTTTAATCTTATCCCAATTCTTATGATTCAGCGTTTTGAAGACATTGGTGTTTGATAAAAACTGTTAAATAATTTGTCAGACAAGCCTATCAAGTAGTCGTTTTGGTGACTGACATGGCGATATTTCTCAAAATTTGAGGCCAGCTACGGTCTATTTTAGTGATAGTGACAGTACACCTTACGGAATCTTACATATTTTAGTTATATGGAATTGAAATCACGTATCACTATGACGAAAGTGAATTTAATGTGGCTCAAGGTTTCGTTATCATTAGTCAACCAACAAAGTTCATGCGGTTTTTATTTATTGTTTACTTCTCTGGATTATATTGAGTAAACAGAATGAAGTGGTGGGGGTATCTTTGTATACAAATTAAAGCTTATTTAATGCAGTATTATTTAGAGTATTTGATTAGTTTGATTACTTTGAATTTAAGTGAAAAATCTGTAGTTGAGTATGGCCTTGTCAAACGCAATAATTCGTGCTTGTTTACTTTGTGAGTTCAAACTTGGTACCAAAGCTGCAGAAGCTTGTCGTAAGATATGCACTGCTTTTGGGGAAGGTACTGTAGCTGAACGGACGGGTCAGAAGTTGTTCAAGAAATTTGCCTCGGGGGATGAAAATCTGGAAGATGAACCTCGCTCCGGGAGACCATCAACTGTCAACAACGACGAGATCAAGCTGGCAATCGAGCAGGATTCAAGTAAGACATGTCAAGCACTTGCCTTAAGATTCAATGTGAGTGATGAAACTATTCGTAAACATTTACACCAGCTTGGGAAACGATGGAAGCTAAGCAAATGGGTACCACATGAATTGAGTGAAACGAACGCACGCAGCAAGAATCACTCAAGAAACTCTGGCACGATTACAGTGGGAAGTTCTACCCCACCCTCCGTACTCACCAGACCTAGCCCCAAGTGACTACCACCTGTTTTTGGCAATGGACAACCATATGAGCAATCGGTGGTTTCAAAATAGAGAGGATTTCAATAACGAGGTGAAAAACCTTTTTTAACTCTCAAAACCCAACTTTTATAAAAACGGGATATATGGTCTTCTGTCTAGGTGGGAAAAGGTAATACTTGCTGATGGTGATTATTTTTCTGAATAAATTTTATTTAAACCCATTTGTTTTGTGTTTTATTTATTAACATTCAAAACCGCACGAACTTTGTTGGTTGCCTGGTACATTACTACGCAAAATCTTTATCTCTCAAAACACTTATAAATAATTTGAGGTGCATTATAATCATTCTCCAGTATGACACGACGCATTCTTTACGATCAAATTTTAGTTATCAGAACTTTGAATTATCAAAAATGTAGAAAATGTATTTTCATTTAAAGTATTTTTTTTTCTATACATATCTTGCAATTGACTTGTTCAAAAAATGTTTGGCTCATTTGTAAGTTGAGTTTTACTGTTTCCACAATCTTTTTATTGATTCATGAGTTTTATGCATTTTAAAAAAGCCTGTGTACCTACAACTAGAAATAAAAAGTAAATATGCTCATTTTATTCAGAAAGTTTTGCAAATAACTCAAAGACAAAAAGTAATAAATGAATTTATTCTCATTTGATTAATCTTGGAAATGCACTTGAAGCTTTTTAAAAATTTTTTTTTTTTTAAAACTGTGCCCAACACAAAAAACTTTTCCTTCAAATATATGCTAAAAAAGGAAAAGATAAAAAACACTACTGAGTTTATGCACAATGGAATGAAGATCAAACGATAGGAAGAAATTAGAAAACTCATTAATTTTTCAAACCGATGCAACGTTCAAAATATTTTTTCCCAGTTATAAAAAAAGAATTGTTTCACTTGATTAAAAGCTTTGGAAAGATGAAAATAAATCGTATTTGAATTTAAATGAATTTCGAGTTGCTGAAAAAATAAAGGGAAAAAAAGTAACGAAAAACGAACTGACCAAAAAAAAAAAAAACTTAGGACAGAATTATATGCATAATTAGCTTTACACTTTTTTACATTTATTTTCTTTCTTTTTTTTTGATTCACACTTTTTTCTATAATTTTGCATGTGCCATAAAAAATTAAAAAGTACAAAAAAAGTTTTACACTATGCACAAGATTTGAAAATATTTCCTTTTCGCACATTTCATCTGCATGTTAATTACTTAATTGAACGAAATTTTTGAATTTATGTATACAGTGCAGTTGAAAAAATTGTCTCACTATGTGTCGAATCGGTACGTAATTATTTATCAAAGTATGAGGTATACTTTGTGGAATATGGTATACTTTCACAAGGAATGAGGTATACTTCCTACAAAATGTAAGGGATCGTGGAGCAAATTGAAATAGTTAAGATGACTCACTTATTTCAAGCTGAATAAATTAGAAAATTGTTATAAATATCAGCATACAAATAGAAGGAATAATGCATTTTGTTATACAACTTGAGTTCAAAGATTATTTTTTATTTTTGGTAGTTATTTTGCGCCTTGAAAAAAAAGTGAAAATTTTTCACCTCAAAAAACTATTGGGCAAAGTTAAAAATACAATATTTTTGTAATGAAATGTTTTATGTTCGATGAGTTACAGTAATTTGCATCAAATGAATGCTTGAAATAATGAATCAATGAATTATTAACGAATAAATAAATAAACAAATAAATGAATTAATTAATATTTGAGAAAAAATTAATGAGTAAATAAAATGGGGAATAAGTAACAAAATAAGTGACTGTATGACTAATAAGTGAATAAATAAGTAAAACATCGCGAATAAATAAATAAATGAAGAAATACATAAATGATTTAATAAATGAATGAATAAGTACCGTAAAGTCGGGTTACTTGGACCCACAAGGAGGTTACTTGAGCCCACAGTAAAATGATAAAATCTGGGTTTGGTACTAGCATTAGATACTGCAGAGTGTTTCTACCTAGAGGAGAAACGAGGAACTACGTGCAAGTTCTCAACTAATAAGTACCAAACCTAGATTTTATCATTTTACTGTAATGGGCTCAAGTAACCCCTTATTGTCCAAGTAACCCGACTTTACGGTATACGAAATGAACTATTTCACTTTGCTCCATCCAGTTTGCCCTGCTTGAACTTGAGTAATTACATTGAACATTTAAAATAAAAACGAGCCAAATATAAACTAAATAAGGATTGCAGTGGACATCAGTAGAGCTCAGTTAATAGTTAAAATTATTATTCCGAAAATTTTATCATTTTTAACAACAATAAATATTTTTGAAAAATCAAGAAACTTACAATTATGCTATCAAATTTTGAAAATGACTAGTATTGTTTCTTTCGTAGATCTTTGGAACGATTTATTGTTTGACAGGAATTAACTATATGTCTAGGGA
The DNA here is from genome assembly GCA_038373865.1 of Uloborus plumipes. Taxonomy (NCBI): domain Eukaryota; kingdom Metazoa; phylum Arthropoda; class Arachnida; order Araneae; family Uloboridae; genus Uloborus; species Uloborus plumipes. Next base: position 93,858 of record JAXGGA010001430.1, read on the forward strand.
CTTAGTTAAGATATTTCTAGTTTGGCTTTGCTGCAACTACCGTCCCTTGGACGTCATATTTTATATTAGCAATTTTAGGATTGAAAAAAGGTTTTGCTGCCTACTTTAAAGCGTATACTATAATAATTCTTATAATTCTTATTTCAGAAAGTTTTTTTTAGTTTGAGAATAACTTTTCAAACTTAAAGCTACTAGGTATGTGTTAAACTTTACTGAGCATACTATTTTGATTCGACCTTATGCTTAAAAAATTCAATACTGTTGGAACAATTTGCGGCGTTTCACGTAAAGGGCAGCAACTGCTTTTTTTTTTTGGATTTTTGACATATTTTGTGCTTATTATTTATTGTAAATACTTGCTTATTTGGTATTCCTTGAAAATAAAGCGCTAAAAATGTCAAATTCCAATTTCTCTCTGCTGTTAGTATAAAATTCAAAAAACGTTTTTTCAAATATCTAGAAAACTCATTTCTGTAGATACTGCCCTATGAATCTCCACGGTAGTATTGCGCTTGATCATTTTGTTTTGCGTCTTGAACATTTGTTACAAAGAAAGGTACAAAGACAAAGACCTGTTCATACTGTATTAAGGTAAGTACTCCAAATAAGACAACACAAATGTTTAGGAAATTATATCTCCTTCATTTAAGATTAAACTTGCTCTAATGTTTGTACATTCAGCAAATGACTCATAGAAAGAAAAAAAATCATTTAGTGCAAAAATTTAGGAACACTGAAAAAATCAAAGAAGTAATATCGAACTATTAAAAATTTCAGAATTATTTAGTATCAGTATAGGATCATATTAAAAATACATTTGATACACCTAGAACCATTATTAAAAATGTCCTATTTACTTTATTGGAAAGGTGAAAGATCAATTGTCACATTCGGGCAATGTTACTTCAGTTTCTTTTTTTCAAATCTGGGTACTGTTTGTACCCATATGTGCACAATAACAGCACACAGCGACGTTTTCTTTCTTGAATAAGTCAACGAGATAAATTAGGCAATCTGGAACAATTGACAAATGTTATATGCTTAAGAGCTACAGTAAGTCATGAAGGGCCGTGGTAGCCCGATCGCTAAGGCGTCGGGCTCGTAACCGGAGGGTTCCGGGTTCAATCCCAGCCGATCAAAGATCCACCGTCTTCCTTAATGGTGGCATGGGGATGTTAAAAATGTACGTGACCACAATGTCCTCCAAGTGAAATGATACCTCTGGGGGTGCTAGACCAGGGGTTTGCTCGACCCTTGGTGTGGATAAAAAAAAACAGAGCGTTTTTCAGGGCCCCATCCCAACGGGTAACCCCACTAGTTGTGGTAAGTTCGGGGGACCCTGGCGCGAAAAGTAAAAAGTAAATCATAAAAAAAACCAGAAAATTATGACAAAAAGGATCAGGAAAAATGTGATAAGACTATTTTGTAATAGCTTTTGCCTGTTGATAAGAAACTGCTTATTGATAACACTTTGATATCTGTTGGGTTTTACGAAGATGATAAAACTACAATTTAAAGAATTTTTCCTAAATAACATAGAAAATGTATGGCCGTCATTATTAGTATAGATTGCCGTATTTGTTGAACCAACCTCATTACAGTGATCTTTTAATATCTACACATTGAAAATAATTTCTCAATAAGAGTATAGTACATTAATAAAATTGAATTAAAATTGTTATTGCACTGTTTAAGGTAATGCCTTCAGCCGAAAATAAAATTTCTTTTTGCAACGACTATGATTGATATTCTAATCAGTCATTTCGAAATTGAAAATAAATTAAAAAATAAATAAAAGAAACGAGAAAGGAATTTGGAGAAAAATCAGAGAAAGAAACTGTTAGTTCATTAATTGCTCTCAAGATTTTTTGCCTTTTCTTCGATCCTACTTTTCGAGTTAAAAGAAACACATTGCACTTCGCGAGTGATTAAGAAAACTGACATGAACAAATAAAAGGTTAAGAGATAAAGAAAGAGAAAGAAATCACCGGGGGAAATTAGACTATTTTCTCACCGAGTCATTTTTATTCAGTTAAGTACATTTTTCTAAAGATTAACTTTCGAGGAATAAGTTGAGCATGATTGCAACACGATGAGTTAAAATGTATTTATCTCAACTGAATTTTTTGAAAAATGTATGATATTTTATTTTTTCTGTTTAGATATGTATTTGCGGTTTTAGCCTACTTTACCGATAAGATTTTAGAAAACAAAATAGGAAAGAAAGCTTAATGTAGTGTATAAACATTGCTTTAAAAAGTCTTTAAAACGTAGAAAGTTAACAAAATATTCTACCAAATGTTGTAAAATAAGGAAATTGAAAAAAAGGATATTGAGTTGGAGAAATTTATCGTTGTCAGTCGGCAGGAATGTCTGCTAGTATATCCGTATCTATGTGTTCTTGTTTCTCTGTTCTATTCCTTCCCCAATCACTTTAAATTATTTATCAAAATTCTGGAACGTCATTATTCCCTAACTCTTCGCCCCCCCCCTTTTTTTTTTTGGCTTGAACAATTTTTCTTCGATTTGAAGCTGTATTTAACGAATGCATTTTCTTTGTTCTTTTCTTTGTTCTACTTCATTCATATCGAAGTTTGGTAAGACCCAATTTGGAGTATGATGTAAAATTTTAGCCTGTTTTTCTTAAGAAAGCTATAAAGTGATTGAAAAGGGTCCAAAGGAAGTTACAATATAAGTAAATTGGACTTTCTAATTACGATTACGATTCCAGGCTTAGAATTCTTAATATGTATAATCTTGTAAAAGGAGGGTCAGAGGGAACAGGATTTAGTTCTTTAAGTTTATCGAAATGAATGATGTTAATGTGTTACGCTTTTCTACTCAAAATTAGGACAAGAGGGCATAGTTTTAAGCTATTCAAACCTTAGCCTAACCTGAAGATTAGAAAAAATGGTACTTTAGTAGGATTGTGGACATCTGGAACAGATTACTGAAATCGACTGTAATGATTAAGGGAGTTGATAGCTTTAAAAACCCCATTGATATTTATTGTGCGCTATAAATGCACTGGGACTAGCCTGGCTGTGAACACAGATCCTGTTGCTGGCTGTAACACTTGTGTTTGTATTATTAGAAATGTAAAAAAAAAAAAATAGTTTAACGGAATTTCCTTGAGACATTCACTAACGAGAAAATTAAAACACGGTTTCCTCTACCAGTAATCTGTACGCATTTGTTGTATGGCAAGAGCTTTTTGACCGATATTTACCTTAAGAATTTGCTACTTACTGTTTGATGAGGAGGATTATAAAGGAGGAGATATATATATATATATATATATATATATATATATATATATATATATATATATATATATATATATATATATATATATATATATATTATATATATATATATATATATATATATATATATATATATATATATATATATATTATATATATATATATATATATGTGTGTGTGTGTGTGTGTGTGCATATATATATATTTCCAAAAAAGTAATGAGAGGGCTTTGAATACTTTTGCAATTTCAATAGGAGACTTTAATTTTTGTAAAAATCCATAGTGACGGATCTGTCACGTCACAAATATTGTAATCACATGTAGCGGCAACGACCATAGGAGCCCCAAAATAATAAAAAAACGCATATAATAAATGTTTTAGTTATAAATGTAATAGAGAAAGGGCTCCTAAGCTCCTAAAGAACGCATTGTATCAAGTCTTTTCACGTAGAAAACCGACACTTTAGTTAAGTCACGTTGCCTTCCTAGTTATTTAGGAAATCAAAGCATAACATTTTAATTTAATTTTTTTCGTATTGAACGTGCTCATTGTTCTTTAATACTGAAATAACAACCAAAACGGTTATTATTAATTCAAAAAATAAAAGTTTTGTTTAAGCAATCTAGAAGTACTAATCGCCGGCTACTTTGTCCAGTGGTCAGAGAAATCTGACCAGGATAGGACCGGATTTTTAAAAAAAATGATAAAAATAGAACCTTAAAACGGAGCGGTTACTAAATGGTTGTGTACTAATATAAAGAATATACTTGAAAAATACATATAATAATAAATGACAGATAAAATGTCTTTATGAGCACAATACCTGTATTTTACGTGATTCATATTAAACCAATGAAATTCCTTGACTTCGTGTTTTGAATAAAGAATTTAGCGTTAATCCCTGTCATCCTATTACAAAGTTCCACAATTCCATAAACTTTTCAATGATTCTTTAAACGCTTCGCCGAGGGCGAAATATATGCGTTCACATTAACCCGAGTCTAAAATGCAATCCAATGAAACACGCCGGCGTAAGTTGAATCGTTGGGTATTCACTGACTTACGCCCTCCTCTATCAAGAATGAAACCAGATAAATTGCTGCGAAAGTTATATCCCCCGCGGACAGCAATTCATTACCGTCTTCGCCTCTGCTGACAAAGCTTTCACAATTCTCGGTCTTACAAAGACAGAGCATTTAATTGAAATTGAGGAATGTGTGTATGTCTGAACTTTAATTTTGTCATCCGAAACTTTAACAAAACGGATTGGAGCCTCTGATATCTCTGTTGCTTCCAAAGGGTTGGGAAGTTATATTGCGTATGTGCTAAATAAGAGATATAATTATTAATGGTTTTGCTTAGAAAACAGAAGTATACTTTTGACACGTACTGAAAATGTCTTTCTCAAGTGATACTATTAAAGTATGGTTCTTAAATTCTTTTAGTCTAAGAAATGAAATTGTGTTGCCTGATAATAGTAACCAGCGGGTGACCGAGCTCCGCTCGAGGAAAACAGGTATCGAAGCTAACTTGAATATTTAAATTTTCAATTGTGATTTATCAAAACAATACATGCCATAAGAAAATTTGTGAAACCATTGGTAAAAAGATAACCGGTTAAAGTGCACCATTATAAACTATTCTAAACAAAGTTAGAGTTTGGAAAGGGAACTATTCTATACAAAGATTAAGTTTGAAAAGTCATAGGAAATAAAATGTAATTGATAATAAAAAAAACTACACAATTAAAGAAATGGTACAAAGTGAGCAGTGTAAAGATTGAAGTGTGTTGAAGTTCAATATTTTTGACAAATTTATTTAGAAAAACCAAACCTCGTAATTCCTCGTGGCCACAAACCCCAGACCCCCAAGTTTACCGGAGTTAATTAATTCTGTAGCGATTTTCGACTTGGCAACCATTCCTCGTATTACCCCTAACGTGTACCAGGGGACCGAGCCCGCTCTGTTAAAAAAAAAAGATTTTTGTAAACTCGTGTTTTTTTCTAAAGTGCGAAGTACTTATTTAGATAAACTTGAAAAGCATTTTTGAGCCTTTGGTTGCAATTACGCATTCAAAACAGCCGTAATTTATTTTAAAAAACACAACCCTATTTAATCCATGCTCACCGTAAAATCACACCTAATTTCATTTCATTTGGCACCGAAGGCGCGGGAGGTTTTGATGCGAATGGATGCAGAGTCTCTGTTCTCCAGTACGCATTTGGTTCCAGTTGGTTTTGACTTTCACTTCACTTCACACTCCAGGTCCCCCCCCCCCCCGTACATACCACAACTTGCTTTTTAACCGGGATGGGGCCCTGAAGAGCGCTCTGTTCCTTTTTAACCAGGCCCAAAGGCCAAGTAAACCCTTGGCCCAGCACACCCCCGAGGTTTCGTTTCGCTTGGAGGATTTTGTGACCACGAACATTTTTAACGTCCCCCAGCAACCATTAATGAAGACGGTGGATCGTTGATCGGCGGCTGAATGATCGACCCGAGACCCTCCGGTTAAGAGTCCGACGACTAACCGATTGGACAACCGCGGCCTCAGGCCCCTATATAGACGAGCCGACGCATCAAGATTACCACTTAGGATCCAGCGCGTGTGTGAGGATTGTCTTTTCTGGCCAGTTATCGCTTTTTGGTAACTTTTTACGTAAATTAACAAAGCTTGGCAATGTCCCGAAACTTTGCTCTGGTAACCCTAATTCCTCAACAATGAAAAATGAAAGTGAAAGTTAATAAGTTGGATCCAAAGTGGTGAAACTTAAGCTTGATGCGTCGGCCTGTCTATATAGCGGCTCTACCGCGGCCCATACCCAATTCTAACTTTATTTTGATCGATCTCTTTTAAATTTCAAAAACAATAACAATTCTAACATGTTGCCAAAAATTATTTGCTAAATACCATAAAAACATAAATTTACGCTGATGTGATTAAATATGAAATCCATTGTTAAAACGTGGTTGCTATGAAACAGTATAACAATAAGAGTAATCATAAAGAAAATGGCGTAGTAAGAAATCTTCTCAAACTTAATGAATCCTATCTGTAACTCCGAACTTTTCGATCGTAGAGCTTCAAAACCGACGCCAATCGATTCCCCCTGGCTAAAAACCCCAGACCCCCAAGTTTACCGGAGTTTATTAATTCTGAGGCGATTTTCGACTTGGCAAACATCTCTCGTATTATAGTATAGGACTAGCGGTACCCGCACGGCTTTGCCCAAGCAGGGTCCCAAAGCATCTTCACCGGAAAAAAGACAGGGTTGCCAGAGAATTGGAACAAAAAAATACTGCGCCTCCTCTAAAAAAAATATTACAAAATACAATGTTTCCAAACGTTGCCAAAATCAATGTTGCTGAAATGCGAAATCTATGAAAAAAAAAAAAAAAAATCGCCAAGTCTTTTAATTAAGTCATTAGTATATTGGAAACAGGGTTGCCAGAAAAATACTATGCTCCTTATTTGGGCCGAAAAAATACTACCGTAGAATCAAAAATACTACGTCTGGCAACCCTGGTGGTAACCCTAGCTATTTTGCGTAGTTGACTTTTTGAAAACGCGCCAAGCAGGGTCCCAAAGCATCTTCACCGGAAAAAAGACAGGGTTGCCAGAGAATTGGAACAAAAAAATACTGCGCCTCCTCTAAAAAAAATATTACAAAATACTACTGTTTCCAAACGTTGCCAAAATCAATGTTGCTGAAATGCGAAATCTATGAAAATGAAAAAAAAAAAAAAAAAATCCGCCAAGTCTTTTAATTAAGTCATTAGTATATTGGAAACAGGGTTGCCAGAAAAATACTATGCTCCTTATTTGGGCCGAAAAAATACTACCGTCTAATCAAAAATACTACGTCTGGCAACCCTGGAAAAAGAACGAAACAAAAATAAGTATGAACACGTAACCATAGTAACAACATAAAAAGTTGATTTCCGTTGATAAAATAATTCATTTTATCTCTCTTTTCAAACAAATTTTATTCCAGAGCTCAATCATTTTAGAATCGTTTGGCTTGCTTTACTGAAGGTAAGCCTTGAATTTCGGGATTCTAAAAACAGTTGTTACAGCTCTCCTGATGATCGTAGAAACTTCGAAAAAACTTCATTTTGTGCAGAAAATTTCAAGCTTTCGAATGACATAAGACTTGAAAATGTGTGTGAAATATTTCTTCCCTATTTTATCGAATTTCCGCTAAGAATTCGAATAGAAAAAGAACGAAATGGAATTTTCGAAAAATCGCTTCGAGGTGCAAAACTACATGCTACAAACTAATTTTGTACCAAGTGGCATGAAAATCGACCGAACGGTTTTGGCGCTACGCGCGTAACAGACAGACGGAAAGACAGAAAGAGAGACAAACCTTCAGCTTTATTATTAGTAGAGATAAAAATGAGTGTCATTGCAGTATTAGATCAGAATGTCTGCCTAATTTTGGAGAGTTTTTTTTTTTTTTTCAAAATTGTTATTGAAAAAAGTTTTTCTTATATGCAGTATTTTGAAGAAAATTAAGTGTAATAAAGAAAAGACACAATTGTTGCATAAGTTATAATATTTTTGGTGTCATATTCGCGTTGAAACATACATGAAAATAGCGATGAAATTGCACTTGAAAGTAAAAAAAAAAGCAATAGAACAAATTAAAAAACTCGCAAAAAAGGCTGATCATTTCACTTCTCTCTTATTAGCTTAGGTAAAGCAAAGTGCATTTTAGTGGCCATTCCTCTCCCCCCTCCACAACTGAAAATCTGTTTTTCAAATACTATGGTACTTTACATACCTAAAAGGACTATTACGAGCCTCCCCGGGAAAGAAGCCATGGTTACATTATTGCCCATCACCCCGACAAAAATTTTGAAACATAAATTATGTCACTTTATTTTAAACTAGCGCTACCCGCACGGCTTTGCCCGTGGTATAAAATTGAAATTTAATTTGTAAAATAATTGATATAGCAGAAAAAATGCTCTATTTTAGTTGCAATTCAACTATAATTCCTTCAAAGCATGATATAAAAATCTGGTATGGACCCCACGCTACTTAATTTTACGTGTAAATTTCTTAGTAGATGCCTTAAGTGCTAAAATAGTGCTTGGAGTGAGCAAGATAACAGTTCAAACATTTATATCCCTAGTTTGCCACGAAACAATGCAAAAAAAAAGTTTTACAATGATTAATCTCCTAAATATCGCCGATTTTAACATCATTCAGTGGATTTTTCGCAAAATATCGCCAATAGCGCCAAATTGAGTCCAAATAAAAAAAGAAAACAATTTTTTTCGCCAACTTGGCGATATGTCGCCAAATTGGCGGCAAATACTTGACGACCAAAAGCTTGGCGATATATTGCCAAGTGGTCGCGCCAATTCATATCACTTTTGTCTGCATTGAAATGAACACTGATTTACTCCATAAAAGGGGTAAAACACCCCCTTGGAACATTCGAATGCCAAAAGAGAAAATAAGAACAATTTTGTTGCTCACTGAAACCAACAGAAATCTTACCAAAGTTTAAAAGAAGAAGAAAGTTTTATTTCCTTACTTTAAAAACAAAACGAACGATGCAATAACGCAATTGATACGATATTTGGTTAATCTGTGCTTTAGGTACCCTTTTCTCGCTAAATGGGCGATAGGCGCGCCAAGCGTGGTAACCCTGGCTATTTTGCGTAGTTTCTCTCGGAGCTTTCACTTCCGCGAGACACGCAAAAACGCGCCAAGTAAGGTCCCAAAGCATTTTCACCCGGAAAAGACAGGGTTGCCAGAGAATTGAAACAAAAAAATACTACGCCTCCTCTAAAAAAAATATTACAAAATACTACTGTTTCCAAACGTTGCCAAAATCAATGTTGCTGAAATGCGAAATCTATGAAAATGAAAAAAAAAAAAAAAAATCCGCCAAATCTTTTAATTAAGTCATTAGTATATTGGAAACAGGGTTGCCGGAAAAATACTACGCTCCTTATTTGGGCCGAAAAAATATTACCGTAGTATCAAAAATACTACGTCTGGCGACGCTGGAAAAAAAACGAAACAAAAATAGGTACGAACACGTAACCATGGTAACAACATGAAAAGTTGATTTCCGTTGATAAAATAATTCTTTTCATCTCTCTTTTCAAACAAATTTTATTCTCGAGCGGAACCATTTTAGAATCGTTTGGCTTGCTTTACTGAAGGTAAGCCTTGAATTCCGGGATTCTAAAAACAATTGTTACAGCTCTCCTGATGATCGTAGAAACTTCGAAAAAACTTCATTTTGTGCAGAAAATTTCAAGCTTTCGAATGACATAAGACTTGAAAATGTGTATGAAATATTTCTTCCCTATTTTATCGAATTTCCGCTAAGAATTCGAATAGAAAAAGAACGAAATGGAATTTTCGAAAAATCGCTTCGAGGTGCAAAACTACATGCTACAAACTAATTTTGTGCCAAGTGGCATGAAAATCGACCGAACGGTTTTGGCGCTACGCGCGTAACAGACAGACAGAAAGAAGGACAGACAGAACCACCTTCAGCTTTATTATTAGTAGAGATTAAAAATGAGTGTCATTGCAGTATTAGATCAGGATGTCTGCTTAATTTCGGAGAGGTTTTTTTCAAAATTGTTATTGAAAAAAGTTTTTCTTATATGCAGTATTTTGAAGAAAATTAAGTGTAATAAAGAAAAGACACAATTGTTCCATAAGTTATAATATTTTTGGTGTTATGTTCGCATTGAAACATACATGAAAATAGCGATGAAATTGCACTTGACAGTAAAAAAAAGCAACAGAGCAAGTTACCAAAAACTCGCAAAAATGGCTCATTATTTCACTTCTCTCTTATTAGCTTAGGCAAAGCAAAGTGCATTTTAGAGGCCACTCCTCTCCCCCCCCCTCCGCAACTGAAAATATGTTTTTCAAATACTATGGTACTTTACAGACCTAAAAGGACTATTACGAGCCTCCCCGGGAAATAAGCTATGGTTACATTATTGCCCATCACCCCGACAAAAATTTTGAAACATAAATTATGTCACTTTATTTTAAACTAGCGCTACCCGCACGCTTTGCCCGTGGTATAAAATTAAAAGTTCATTTGTAAAAAAATGATATAGCAGAAAAAAATACTCTATTTTAGTTATAATTCAACTATAATTCCTTCAAAGTATGATATAAAAATTTGGTATGGACCCTACACTACTTCCTTTTACGTGTAAATTTCTTAGTAGATGCCTTAAGTGCTAAAATAGTGCTTGAAGTGAGTAAGATAACAATTCAAACATTTGCATCCCTAGTTTGCCACGAAACAATGCAAAAAAATGTTTTACAATGATTAATCTCCTAAATATCGCCGATTTTAACATCATTCAGTAGATTTTTCGCAAAATATCGCCAATAGCGCCAAATTGAACCCAAAAAAAATTTTTTTTCGCTAAATTTATTGCCAACTTGGCGATATGTCGCCAAATTGGCGTCAAACACTTGGTGACCAAAAGCTTGGCGAGATATCGCCAAGTGGTCGCGCCAATTCATATCACTTTGGTCTGCATTGAAAGCCCTGATTACCCATAAAAGGGGTAAATCACCCCCTTGGGGACATTCGAATGCAACCCCAAAGATAGGTGCACAAAAATAAGCCAAAAGAAAAAATAAGAAAAATTTTGTTGCTCACAGAAACCAACAGAAATCTTACCAAAGTTTAAAAGAAGAAGAAAGTTTTCTTTCCTAACTTCAAAAACAAAATAATACATTTTCCGAAATGACATACTTTAGAAAGAACGTTGCAATATCGCAATAAGATAGAAGTAAATATACTGAAATAGAATTGAATGCCAAATTGTAAAAAAGTCGCCAAAAAAATAATTTTTAATATTGTCTTTCATTATTTATTAAATGCAATTATTGCTGCAAATTACAGTCCAACAATAAATAATCACATTGCAAAAGTATATTTGGAGCAATTTTTTCTTTTAAACTCAACTGATCCTAAAAATTTTAAGTATTAGTCATAGAAATTTCGTGCATTATTCTTCACAATGATAATAAAAACAATAAACATCGACAAAGATCAACCAGCAAACGATAAATTAAAAGCTAAATTCGTTCACTCAAGCCATTTGCTGCAATTTATATTGAAATAAATTAATAATGAAGTAAAATATGTTTTGCAGACGATAAATTTAGAATGGTATCCTGTATTTTAAGGAAAGGACTCGATTTCTCATTTGATTGACAGGTGCCATCTTATCACGGTTTTTAATATTTCATTTGACTAATTTTAATAAGGCTTGGAGTTTGGATTGTTACAAAAACAAATACATTTTTAAAATTATTAAGGGAAAAAGAACGAAATAAAAACGTAACCATGGTAACAACATGAAAAGTTGATTTCCGTTGATAAAATAATTCATTTCATCTCTATTTTCAAACAAATTTTATTCGCGAGCAAAGCCATTTTAGAATCGTTTGGCTTGCTTTACTGAAGGTAAGCCTTGAATTTCGGGATTCTAAAAACAATTGTTACAGCTCTCCTGATGATCGTAGAAACTTCGAAAAAACGTCATTTTGTGCAGAAAATTTCAAGCTTTCGAATGACATAAGACTTGAAAATGTGTATGGAATATTTCTTCCCTATTTTATCGAATTTCTGCTAAGAATTCGAATAGAAAAAGAACGAAATGGAATTTTCGAAAAATCGCTTCGAGGTGCAAAACTACATGCTACAAACTAATTTTGTGCCAAGTGGCATGAAAATCGACCGAACGGTTTTGGCGCTACGCGCGTAACAGACAGACAGACAGAAAGAAGGAAAGACAGACCCACCTTCAGCTTTATTATTAGCAGAGAAGTAGTAATGCAAAACACGTTAACACTGTTTTCCAAGTAATTCATCGTACATTTTGGGGACAGTGGGCCTTTGAAAAGCTGAATTTCATCAAAAAAACTCGATTTCTAAATATTTTACTTTTTTTTTTGAACATCTAGCCACGCAATGCAATTTTTTTTTTTTTTTTTTTTTTTGAAAAATTCCTATTTTTGGAGGAGATAGAGCCGATTTTGCGATGTAAACAAAACCACGACGCCCCCTCGGCTGCTGTCAAACGTCATGAGAATTTATGAAGTAGTAGAATTTTCCTCGATTTTGGGCTACAAAATTAAAAAAGGAAGGCGTCACGTATGAAGCTGGTGGATTTTAGACTGCATTTGAAATTGTTCTAAGTTTGATGAATAGTGTTTACTTTTACATATACTGAAATTCATTATATATATTTTTTATTGTTCGGTGCATAATATTTAGAATACGACTAGTAATAAAATTACATTATTTTTTAAAACTCATAATAAATTGATAACCGTTTTTGAACTATATTATTATTGACAAGTATTACAAACCGAAAAAAAAAAAATGAAAAATTTTATCATCTTTACTTGGACAGAACTAAGCCTTTTTGAAAAATATACATAAACAAAAAGATTTTGATTTACTTCTAAATTTTTTTAATAAATATTTTTGTTTCCAATTATGATTATTAACCCCATAATATGTTTTTAAAGAGTTTATATAAAAATGTATAAAAAATAAAAGCCAAATATTCAGTAATTTTTGTGTTAATGTATTGACTCTTCTTTATATCTATTTTTCTCACTACGTGATTTTTCAATAAAATGTTTCACAAAAATTGTCCCTTGCACGAAGATTTTCATGTTACATTCTTGAAACTTGGTATAATTGTGCGTTTTGACATTGTGAATAAATGCTGCTTAAATTGAACTCATAATTTAAAATTGAAATTTAAAATTTTGTGTAGTAATCACATGTTGTGCCTCATTTTTTAAATTTTTTTTACGAAAATTCATTATTTATTTTTTCATACCTAACCTAACATGTATTATAAAACCAAATTATGTAACATAGGTTTACTCACATATTTGACTAAAATATCAAAAAAAATTAAGCTAAAAAAATATATTGCGCAAGGGACATTTTTAATTAGGCGTAATTAAAAACCTATTTTAATTAATATCTCAAAAAATGTTCAATATTTTTTGTTTAAACTTGGTAGATATAGTGTATTGAATATGTATAGCTGACACACAAAAAAAAAAAAAAAGTTCCAAACTCGAAAAGTAAAAAAGTTCAATTTTAAGCCCTACTGTCCACTTAAGCAGCATTAACAACAATGAACAGCTTAGAAATATGCCACCCTTAAACTCATACTACGAGTACATATACAGGTACAGTGAAATTTTCGTTGCCACTTGTCTGGTACGACGATACATCGTCCTTCAAATAAAATGCAAATTTATCGACTCAATTAACAGTAGGGCATTATTGATCAATATTGCTTTGCAAAGCAGCACAATATCTTTTGGAAAGATTAGGTTGTTCTATAATTATTGGCCGCAAACGATATAGACCACTTCTGCAGATCATTCCTACCAATAATCCAGTCAAATTAGACATTGAAATCGCAAATCGCGATGTAGTTCTGAATTTTTAATAGGTTGTTTGGGTCCCTTAGGGTAATGTAAATCTAAGTTTGCACCTTTCTAAAATCTGTGCTCGCTGCGAAACTCGCGAAAATCTGCGAAATTTTCGGACATTTTTCAGTTTTTCCTTTATAACTCCTAAACTGTGAAACTTTTGAATATACATGTGAATACCCATTTTAAAGAACACTAAATTGGCAACAATTTAAGCTCAAATCACGCTCTGTTGGACCAATAGTTTAGGAGATATCGTACTTCGAAAAATGTTTTTTTTCTTTTTGCGAAAAGTGAAAAAAATATGCTTTGATCACATTTTGGACCAAATATCCACATAAATTCCTATTATACAAGACAAAAAAATGGACATGCAATTACAGTACATTTAATCAGGTTTCATTCAAGCCCAAATAGTAGTCTGTAGGCTCAAAATTTTATCTACAATCGCGAAAAATAAATATTTAAAATTTTGAGAAATGAGCAAAATCGCTACCTTATAAGAATAGGAGGGCAGTGGACAATAAGAAAAATACATAGAATGGTATTAAAAGGGTAACACTATATTGTCTTCAAATTGCTGAACGTCAACAAAATGTGCCTAATGCGGAAATTATTGAGACGTCACAGTGACCTTCCTTCGGGACGCTCTTGGCTGCAACAATGGCCTACGTCAGCAAAGCATTCTGTTTTGGACCCGACAAGTCAACGGACAGTCCGTAGATGTCTTACCAAGTGTCGTAACGGGATTCGGCGATTGAATAGGAACCTAGAGCCGGTTGTCCTAATTACTGTGATATGAAATGTTTGTGGCAAAAACTCGAGTCCCTACCGAAGTCAAATGTACGACAACTCGAAGTCAAGCCCTCTCTGTAGCACTACAAATCTTTTTCCAACATGTGGTTTCAATTGATGAGCGAACAAGAACGAAAAAATGGGTACCACATCAGTTAACGAAAACGCAATGTCAACAGTGCCTGAAGATGTGCAAATCGCTACAGAAACAGGTTAGTAGCCCATTCTTGCACTCTACCCTCTCTGTAGATGAAAAAAAGATCGTTATACGACAATCACAAGCTCAAAGCACAATGCCTGCATAAAAAGAACTAGTTAAACAGGAATCCCTAATCAAGCCTCCATCCACAGATCTTCCTCTTTGGATTGTCAGAACCTTGGCTCATCATGAGTTTCTTCCAGACCATCAATACGAGCTTGTACTGTCGTTATTTGAATAAATAACGTATGAATAATAGTCATAAGAGTTTTGTCGTAAAAATTAACAATGATCATAGATTGTATTCTATTCCAAGTAAAGTGAACTTGAAACTCGTACCGTTAAATTCGTTTTCAATTGCCACCTTTTTTGAAAGACGATACAGAACTGGATGGAGCAGTAAAATATTTTTCATCACGCAGACATTAATACGAATAACGACGAGAATAATCTTCCTCGTACCTAACATTCATTATCTTCTTAGCTGTTACGCCGACGAAAATTTCACATCACACTTGAAAGACGACGAAGATTTAATTAAAAGCGTGGCTTCTCCTGCGTTTCAGAGTTCGCGTTCTATCGTCTTAAACTTCAACAAAGGATCAATTGAAGGGAGTTTTATATTGATGTGGATAAAGATGAAATACGGGATCGTAGTTTAAGATAGCGGTCTCGAGTTTATGTGACACGATCAATTTATTGATTAGATCAAATTATGCACGCTTTCGCTGATGCTATACCTTAATATATGCTAAGTCTGAATTTAAGAGACATCCCTAAAAGTTTGGCAAAATATTTTGAAACAAATTTTTAAAAACTGCACATTTAAGAGTTAAGAAATTAAAAAATTTCCTCAAATGTTCATAATAGGAGTTAAATCGTACCAGAAAATTCTTGTACCTGTTTTATATAAATATAAGCTTCGATGTGAACACCGTTTTGTTTCCCAATCATGATCAGCATGCGGAACGCAAAAAAAGTGATTTCAGTGCAAAATAAAGCAGCAAAAAACCAACAATAGAGTTCAACCATCTGCGGGAACGTGGTTCAATTACAAACATAATGGAGGCAACGTGAATTTAAATATAAAAGGAGTCTTCCCATTGATATTTAAAACATTATCAGCAGATGGCGGAAATACATTACAAGCCCAGAGGAGTTTCAGTGTAAAATATTAATGGAAATATTGCTTACGCCGAGCCGGTAGTATTTTTTTTCTTATGTTTAAGTGTAAAATTTTTAAAACAGCTTCAAGGCATAACTAATGAAAATGCTTGCATGCAAAACGTGCAAATTAGTGTATGGAAATTGAAAAATATTCATTTTCTTTTCTTAATTTTTCACGTAATGCTTTCTTGTATTTTAAAGTATAATATTCCACTTTGGAAGAACGTTGTGGATTTTTTTCAACACCTAGTGGATTTCGCAACCGTGATCGTGTTTCCGATATTAATGAGTCTTTTTGATACGCATGGTTATCCCAGACAGATTTGGGTCACAATGTCTCTGTTTTAAACTGCAAACACTGCAAAAACTGAATACTGATTTTATAGTATAATACAGTTAATTTTACAGTAATGAACTAAAAATTGCTAATTTTAGAGTAATGAACTGTGAAATTGTTAATTTAACAGTTTATTACTGTGCATTTTACAGTTTTAAACTGTAACTTCTGCTGCCAGTATTATATTGTTGTTTTTACAGAAAATACAGCTAAATGCTACGGCAATAATTTGTAAACTTTACAGTAACGAACTAAAATTGGTGCATTTCACAGTTTTAAATTAGAACTTCGGCTAACAGTATTATACTGTTAAAAAACAGTTCATTTTTTACAGTGCATCTCACATTTCCATCGTTTAGTTTTTTGTAAGTAACGCTACAAAATGGAAGAAACTCCCAAACCCTACTGTATAGCTATCAAAAATTAAGAGCTGATTAGTTGCAACGCCAGGCTAGCTACCTCAAAAAGGAGCGCGATGCCAAATAACACATATTTATCACAGCGCCAAAAATCAGTGCGTGCTACTTGATAAATATTTATCACTCAGGCAGATATAAGAAAAAGAAATGATTGAAATAACGACATCGGCTACTCATAGAAATTTTCGTTTGATTTAGGGCATCAGATCTTAGTTAAATAAATATTTTCCTTAAAAATCCTGATCGACATCAGATTTTACCCTTCACTGTACGAGTTATCTCGATTGTTGCTCGATTAGTATCATTCATATTACTGCACAAAATATAGGATGAGCAATAATGTTTCAAAAATAGCTTCTAAGCAGGTATTTAGCTATAGACAAAACTTTCAACTTTCTGCGCAGAAATTAAGTTTCATAAATTTGTCAGGTGAGCCCAGCAACAAGCCTTTTAGTTTTTTCTTGTATTTACTTTTACCCCCCCCCCTTTTTTTTAATGTGTGAAACACACTAATAATTTTGAACTGGTTAAAAGTCGCCAGGATAGTTTTAAAGACTGTCCAAATCATACTACGCAAATGACGCTTGGATCTTCAATGAGGCATTAATAACACCAACAATTAAAAAAAAGTTTCTTCATCCTATACTTGGTAACATTTAGAGCAAACCTTCAAGGATTTCTTTATAGCTTCTCGAAATCTTTGAATAGGCAAAATATCAACTGCCCACTTAAGAACGAATTCATTACCGAGGTCTCGAGTTCACTTCACCTAATTCGCCGACTCCAATCGAAATCTGGACTAGAATAGGAAACCAATAGCCGCTGTACTAAGTGTTTTATTGTAAAGTGATTTATTTCGGCAAGAGCACTATCACCCGAAGCGGGACCCATTCATTCTCACCTTCGGTGCTATTCACCAGTCAAATCCGATGCCGCTCAGTGGGAGAGAGAGAGAGAGAGAGAGACAGCATTTAATTAAAATCGAGTCGCTACTTATGTCCGGGACCTTTCATTCCGCAGTTTGAAAATGTTCATTAACGGAAGCGGATGTCCTCGCTTTTGAAGTATAATTTGACATCCGAGATTAGAGGTCTGAAATCGCGCGAGAGGCAAATCATTGAAAAGTCCGCAGTGTGCAATTGTTGCGGGGAAGATACTTCTACTGATTGTTCTGAAGGAGAAATCGAAAGGGAATTTGATTCAGGTCGATGGCATTATATAGTGTAATTAGGGTTTTGATAGTAGAGTTTGAAAGTTCATGTTCTTCTTCGGCGAAAATCTTGAAGTCTTCACCGCAGATTGAAAGCCAAAAGGACGTTATTATTGTTATTATTATTCAAATTATTATTATTGTTATTAATAAAAATAATTTATTATATAATATTTTATATATGTATAATTAATAATTTATTATTCATCATTATTATTATTACACTGCGATGCAAAAGTTTAGACAAAATGAAAATATATGAATAAAAAGAAAACTACTCGGCAAATGCTTTCAAATTTCTACTGCAGGTAGACAATATGGTCCCAAATATGTGTCTGGAGTTTTGAGAAATATAACCGCAAGGAAAATCGGAAATTGCAAAAGACATTATTTTTTATTGCTGCAAAATTTTAGACAAAAGTCAGATTTTATGCAAATATCCCTTGAAATGTGATTGGTGGAGTTAAGGCGTGACTTTTTCTTCAACTATAAAGCGCAGAGAGCGCTCAATGAATAATCAAAATTTTAAAATATCTGTAGTTCTCGTGTAAAGAAGAAGAAAAACCGAAATTTGAAAGTGAACGCACTTTGTTAGTTTTTAATTTTTTAAATCGGTCCTAGTATGGTAGTACATTGTTTTTTACTTCGTGGAGAGCAAATTTAGACATACGTATTGATCAAAAATGCCAAGAAAAACTATATTTCTTAAGGATGAAGGAATTAAAAAAACGGCTCGAACTGACAATTCGCCCCTTAATCCCACAAAACTTCAGCTTAAGTCAAAAACAACACGTGACAGCATGAGTAGATGAACAACCGAAACGGGATGCATAAAAAAAAAGAATTGTGCTTGAACCTTTTCATGAATAGCTTGCCAAATAAGACAAATTTTAATGGAAAAGCAGCACATCATCGTGACTAAAAAATGAATGTTACTTTCTCTGATGAAAATTTTTAAAATTTGTATCACCTAGATGGATTAATTGAATCGTTTATTTCGAAAAGGTAACATCTCTATTTTGATCTCCTCTGTCTCTTTAGAAAATTAAACAGCGCACGGTTATATTTTTGAATGTCATAATCAATGAAAAAATGCCTTTAGTTAAGAACACAATTGCTGCAATAATTTACCAAATAACCATTGATTATGACATTCAAAAATATAACCGTGCGCTGTTTAATTTTCTAAAGAGACAGAGGAGATCAAAATAGAGATGTTACCCTTTCGAAATAAACGATTCAATTCTATTAGCGTGACTTCAGAAAAGATCCGATGAGCATATGCTGTGCTGCTTTCACTATTAAAATCTGGCTTCTTTGGGACACTGCGTCTGAAAAGACTCACACATAATTTAATGGTTTTTTATGCATCCTGATTGAGTTGTTTATCTACTTATGCTGTCACATGCTGTTTTTGACGCAAGTTAAGTTTTATAAGATTAAGGGGCTAATCGTCAGTTCGAGCCGTTTTTTTAATTCCTTCATCCTTAATAAATATAGTTTTTCTTGGCATTTTTGATCAATACGTATGTCTAAATTTGCTCTCCACGAAGTAATAAACAATGTACTACTAAAGCAAATGCACCTACAGCTCAATCCTATCATCCTAAGACTGCAGTTTCCCCCTTATTATGGGCTCCTCAGTTAGGAATAGCCAATGATCGATAAGATAGGTAGACGAAGTGAATTTATCCCCAGTGTGTTGGCTATCTTAGCTATATTAAGAGGATTTTTGCCTCCTGCTCGATCATTGGCTATTCCTAACTGAGAAGCCCATAATAAGGGCGAAACTGCAGTCTTAAGATGCTATGATCGAGCTGTAGGTGCATTTGCGTCAGTTCTGCCTCAGCCCTGGCTTATGGGCGGTAACTCATTGCAAATGTACTACTATACTAGGACCGATTTAAAAGACTAAAAATTAACAAAGTGCGTTCACTTTCAAATTTTAGTCTTCAAACTTTTTCATCTTTTTTACACGAGAACTACAGAGATTTTAAGATTTTGATTATTCATTGAGCGCTCTCTGCGCTTTATAGTTGAAGAAAAAAGCCACGCCTTACCTCCACCAATCACATTTCAAGGGATATTTGCATAAAATCTTACTTTTGTCGAAACTTTTGCAGCAATGAAAAAAAATGTGTTTTGCAATTTCCGATTTTCCTTTCGGTTATATTTTTCAAAACTCCAGACACGTATTTGGGACCACATTGTCTACCTGCAGTAGAAATTTGATAGAAGTTTGCTGAGTAGTTTTCTTTTTAATCATATATTTGCAATTTGTCTAAATTTTTGCTTCGCAGTGTATTATAATTTACTAGCTGCGTGGCCCGGCGTTGCACGGACTACCTATGTATAAATGCACTATTCAACATTCAACACAATACCCAGTATAAAAATACCACGCACTTTTATTATGTGTTTAGATAAGTACCCATATTGTATTAAACCATGACAAATCAAATTATTTATTTAGATTAGTAACTATATGCAACCATTAAAAAAAAGTTAGACTCATTTGAAGCCAACGTAGATATGTGCTACATAAGAAAAAAAACGTTAAAAGAATAATTAAACACTACCCAATATAAAAATACTATGCAATTAAATAATGTGCTTAGTAACAATGATACAAAACAGTAAAAACGTTACAAAAATAGGACGAATCATATTATTTACTTAGATTAGTAACTATTTTAAATCATTAAAAAAAAGGACCTTTGACTCATTTGAAACCTACGGACCTGCTTATTACATAAGAAAATACCCTATATAAATGTACTATGGTTTTAAATTATGTGCCTAGTTAAGTACCTGAGGTACACTATAATAATAAAGTTGCAAAGAACAACCACAAATGAAGAACAAATACTAACAATGCAGAAATAAGGAAGACAGAAGTAAATAGAAAAATCCTACAAAACAAACTATATACCTGAATATCAAAGAAAAACACGAAAACCATTTCATGATCTGAGCCATGTGGCAAGAGGCAAGACTCTCGAGGCTAGAGCAATTGTCAACCAGCGCTCTCTACACAGTTGCTAAAAAAATAATTTTAACGAACGACATCTTTCGAGAAGAGTGGAAATTAATCCACATTAAAAGGCAAGAGCAACTGCTTGATTGTCAACCATTGAATGTTGAGGGCGCCTCCACAATTGCAAAAGATTAGCAATACTCTTTATGGGCGCCATCTCTCGAGAAGAGATGAAACTAATTATTTTCTTAAAGTTTATTATTTTTTACAATATTATTTTTAGTTATAACAATAACTCCTATAGCCTAAAGCCTTCCTGAATAAATGGAATATTCAACACAAAAAGAATTTTTCAAATCGAACCAGTAGTTCCTGAGATTATCGCGTTCAAGCAAGCAAACAAACAAACAAACAAACAAACAAACAAACAAACTCTACAGCTTTATATTATTAGTATAGATTAATTATTATTATTATTATTATTATTATTATTATTATTATTATTATTATTATTATTATTATTATTATTATTATTATTATTATTATTATTATTATTATTATTATTATTATTATTATTCAGTTATAACATTAGCTATTATTATTATTACTTTCAATAATATTATTATAGTTTTTATTCATAATAGTTTATCCTTTTTGTTTTCATTTTTTAGTTTTATTACAGTAACTATTTAATATCTCCATATATTATTTCTCTAAGCCGATTCCTATACCCGGTCGAAACTCGCTCATTTCTTTATCGAATTGCAAGAAAATTTATGATTTTGAAGCTTATCCCGCGGGCTATTGACGAAAATTAGACCCACCCTCTAAAAAGTGTCGGTTCGTTTTTTATTCGAACTTCAATTTTTGGGCACAAAATTGACTCTATCTAGCGAAATAATTGTCGTATCGTCTCCATTTTGATTTCATTCGAAAGATTAAAAAAAAAATGCGTTCTTTGGAACGTTTCTCCGCTAACGCCGCGTTACGAGAATCTCGAAAATCCACGTTTAAGCGACTTATAAGCGATTGAAGTTTGAAAAAGTTAAATTTTTTGCTCAACTGTTAAAATCGTTATACCATTGTTGTTCAAATCAATTTTAAATGCGACATTTCAAGCCAAGGCTTAGCTCGGTAAACCTTAATTGTAACTTTTATTGTTTCAAAATACTATGGTAGTTAGTTTTTAGTTTAGTAGTAGCCTTGGGTATTTGATTTTAATATAGGGTATCACTTTTGTAGTAGTTGTAAAAGTGAACGTGTCTTTGATCTCTTTGAAAAGTTGTCATAACGACGGCAGTAGATGGCGATGTTGTGCAAATGAAGCCAATAAAAATTGTCGTATTAAATTTTAAGTTTAGAGTTTTTTTTTTTTTTTTTTTTTTTTTTTTTTTTTTTTTTTGCGGAATTCCGCACGGGTCACCTAGTATTTTATATTATTGTTATTTTCATATTATTCTTACTACATTAGTATTAGTACATTATAATTGTTTTAATAATATTAGTATGTTGTTTTATTGTTTTTAATTGTAGGGGAGACCGGAGCTATTTGGCATAGTTTTACATCTCGATTTTTCTAATTGTTTCTGTTGTACTTAAGGTAAAAGTGATTTATGCCTCTAATAGGGTAACATCTTGGCTACAAAAAACCACTAGGAACATCATCTAACTGGGGATTTCGTGAAATATATTCTCCGAAGGCTCCTCAACAGTGCCAACATACCCCGGAGTCGGGGTAGGTTGGCAGATGCATCGGGGTATGTTGGCATAACGTTGTTTGAAATAATAAATTTACAGCAATATAACAATTTTTTATTTTTTAAATATTTGTTCAAATATATTATAAGGTAACTAGCTGTGGGGCCCGGCGTTGCACGGGCTTTAAAGTAGTGATGAAAATTTAAATAAACTACTCGCCGTCAAGGCGGTATATAATGATATATAACCGCCAAGGCAGCTCTCCCTTAAAGTAGCGAGGAAAGTTTCAGTAATGATATATAACCGCCAAGGCAGCTCGCCTTTAAAGTAGCGAGGAAAGTTTCAACAAACTACTCGCCGCCAAGGCGACTCGCCTTTAAAGTAGTAAGGAAACTTAAAACAAATTACTCGCCGCCAAGGCGGCTCGCATTTAAAGGAGGGAGGAAAGTTTTAGCGAAACCGGTTTCAAAAAACTACTCCCGCTAAAGCGGCTCGCTAAAAAACTTTCCCGCATAAAAAAGTCAATCGCATTATTTGCACATGCTTCCTCAGGAATAAAAATAATGTCAAGTAGCACATATTTAACACTCTCCCTAATAAACAAATACAATTCCCTACCAAAAACAAATATTTCCAAACCGCTCTCTTCCTGTAACATTAATTGCAAAATTCCAAACAAAAAAGTTGTTTTAATATTAAGATCGCAGCCAAAAAAAGTCCCTGCTAAAAACATGAATTACAATTTAATTTGAAACACATTTTCAAAATGGTACCAGAAAAAAAAATAAGCCATTAAGTATGCAGGAATTCAAGAGAAACACGGACGATCGCATTATTTGCCTTGTTGAAACGCCGTAAAATGAAATGCTTTTAAGAAACGAAATGAAGAAAAGGACACCAACAATGAATTTAAAAGATGTCGCCATAGCAACGCAATAAAACTTTGATAGTTTGATCAGGAAAGAGGTTTTCGAACTCAAAGTTCAAACGCTTGTAACTTTTTTTCTAGTGGAGATAAAAGCTTGGTTCTTCGACTGTAAGTCGAATCAATTCTGGGGTTAAAAATATCGCTCTATCCAATGGCGTAAAAATCAAAACTGTGGAATAATTCGTTTATTTTTTATTGATGGTTTTAATGAACCAAGTATTGCAAGAAATCGGGTGAAGCCTTGCAAAAGGCAAGTTTAAGAATTGAATAACTCGTGCTGTGTTTAAGTTAGAGAATCGGAACAAACTGCATAGGACGGGCAAAATTTTTCTGCTTCCAACGATATATAACATTAATATGTGCAAGTAATTTTTAACCCCAGTATTCGGCGATTTATGTGAAAATTGCCTTGAATTAGAGTAAAAAACGAATCGCTTATCGAATCTTTTCAAACTGTAGCCTAAAGTCTTTCTGGGTAAATGGACTATTCAACACAAAAAGAATTTTTCAAATCGAACCAGTAGTTCCTGAGATTAGCGCGTTCAAACAAACAAACAAACAAACAAACTCTACAGCTTTATATATTAGTAAAGATACATCAAAACAAAGCTTTAAAACACAGGTATGAGCATTGTAGGTAGGTTACAAATGCTTCATGTCAACTGCAGAAGATGAGTTCTTACTCATCTGAATGGAGAGTTAATTAATCTTCTATTCAGATGAGCGTCGGGCGGCTCTAGTCACATTCAATACTTTGTAGTTTTTACCATATTGGAGACTAAAAAGTCCTCGTAATCGACTTTAAGTGTTTGCCCTGGATATTTGCGGGCTTCATACTTCACTATCCCATACTCACCTAATCAGTTCCAACAGCAGCATTTAATACTGCCTCATAAGCAGGTGGAGACGGTGTAGGAAGGTTGGGCAGACCACATCCAGTAGAAATGGATCATCTTTATTCTAATCACTGTACTGCGGAAACAAGAAATAATAGCCATCCTCACTATCAGCATACGGTATAGCATCAGAGAAAGGCTCATCAGTTTCAGTGCTGCTAATATCTTCTTTCTTTAAAAGTTTCTTTATGATTATTCTTTGATTTCGTAGTCATTGTTTTTGTTTTTTTTCTTTGTCCTATCAACGTAAAGTATTTTTATTTTACTTTCTAATTTTTTTTTTGCTAGTTTATTTTCAACTGGAGTGCCAGTTCGGATTGTACATTGCCTCCTGTTTTTTCCTCTGATTGTCCGTTTTCATGGCCCTGCTTTTGGAAAAGGCTGAACGTCTTTAGAGGTCACAAGTCGACATGTTTCAGAGGAGCGGGTTGCAGTAGTGGGGATTGAAGGTTCACTCCTTTCGGCGCTAGCAATAGGGATATTTTTAACACTAGTACCACCCCTAACAAGTAGTAGGAACATTTTAAACACCAGCATTATCCGCACTAGTACACTGCGATGCAAAAGTTTAGACAAATGGCAAATATGTGACTAAAAAGAAAACTATTCAACGAAATGCTCTCAAATTTCTACTACAGGTACACTATATGGTCCCAAATACGTGTCTGGAGTTCTTAAAACTATAACTGGAATCAAATTTTGGATATTACAAAAGACATTTTTTTACATTGTTGCAAAAGTTTAGACAATAGTCAGATTTTATGCAAATATCCCTTGAAATGTGATTGGTGGAGGAAATGCGGAACTGTATTATTCATTTATAAAGTGTAGAGATTGCTGAATAAATAATCAAAATCTCAAAAGAGCGATTCCATACCAAATCACCGAAAAAAAAAAAAAGTTGGTCGCACGACCGACTCGGATTTTTTTTTAATTTGGTACACAGATTGATGGTATAGAGGTATGAAAAAGCCCAAAAGGAAAGTTACCTGCTCCACTTATTTTCTGAGATACATGCCCTCAAAGTTTGTCCGCCACGTCAAAATGCTAAAAAAGTGATGTTATTTAATGATTTTTTATAAAAAATCGTACTCGTGCAAAATAAAAGTGTTAGATATCTATGGAAACTAGTTACTCCAGGCATTCTGAAAAAAAATACTAGAACGTTCATAATGAAAATTGCCAAGGTACAGGGCTCTTTGAAGTTGTCACCACAAAAACTTGATTTTGCAGATTTTGCTAAAATTCAGGCATTTATTACAAAAAAAGGCAAACAAAACCAAAGGTTTTATCACTTTCTGGTAGTGTACAGGTCCTCCCTGTAAATTGCTACGCAATAAATTATTTGGGTTTCTCACTCCTTCTTGGAAATATTTTAGCTTAAAAATAAGCATTAAGGCAAAAAATGCGTTTTTGGCCATCTTGGCAGCCATTTTTCTCATAAAGGGGGAGCAGTAGAAACTTTAATTTTTTTTTAAAACAAGCCACTGATATGTTAGCTATTCACAGGAAAAGAGTTTACTTTTGGTTATTTCTCCCATTAAGAGATATCCTGCTGAAAGTATATGCATGTTTTTCGCGACGACCATATGCTTTTGTTCCCCCTCTCATGGACTTAAAATTAATTAAACCAAAAAATAATTATATATTTATTATTAGCTGTATTATCTACTCAATATGTCATGAAATTTAATTTATTAAATCATTGAAAAATAAATTAGATAATTGATGAAAACAAGAAAAAGTATTTCTCTGATGCCTGAGCATTATGCATTCATAATTATAAAGCAATAAATACTTTCTTGAGAAATTAATTAACATAAATGAGCTCTAAATAGTTATATTATAAGCAATACCCAATCTTGTGATTGGGATACTCCTGTTTTTAATTGAAGAATTTCTTGAATATCACATGAATATCAGGAAAATAAATGAGGTCTTTTCGTTTGATGTAGGATACTTTATGACAAATTTCATTTGATGGGCTACTAACTGAGCATGGTGATAAAGAGCTATTAATTTCAGCTTCGAATTCCATTTTACCTTATTAACAGTTAAATATTTATAAAATAATTAAATAAATAATTTAATATAAAGCCATGCTTGAAGAATTAAAATTAGTGCAACTAATTTATTCCCATACTGATGTTTACAAAACTGACATGTGTTGAGCACTGATAAGAACTGCTCACTAAAATATTAGTTCACAGATACTATAAAGCATACATTCTATTTTCCACAAAATAATACTGCAACAAAGAACAAGGGTATCCTCCTGTTTATAGCCATCAATCAGGAACATCCAATCACAAGATTGGGTATTGCCTATGAGATAAATATTCGAAGCTCCTTTATTTTAATTGAGTTTTCACGAAATTCTTTAGTACCTACCCCTTTATACCCTTGTTCTTTGTTGCAGTATTATTTTGTAGAAAATAGAATGTACGCTTTATAGTATCTGTGAACTAGTATTTTAGTGAGTAAACTTATTCTTGTCAGTTCTTATCAGTGCTCAACACATGTCAGTTTTGTAAAGATCAGTATGGGAATAAATGAGGTTGCACTAATTTTAATTCTTCAAGCATGGCTTTGTATTAAATTATTTATTTAATTATTTTAGAAATATATAACTGTTAATAAGGTAAAATGGAATTCGAAGCTGAAATTAATAGCTCTTTATCACCATGCTCAGTTAGTAGCCCATCAAATGAAATTTGTCATAAAGTATCCTACATCAAACGAAAAAAACCTCATTTATTTTCCTGATATTCATGTGATATTCAAGAAATTCTTCAATTAAAAACAGGAGTATCCCAATCACAAGATTGGGTATTGCTTATAATATAACTATTTAAAGCTCATTTATGTTAATTAATTTCTCAAGAAAGTATTTAGTGCTTTATAATTATGAATGCATAATGCTCAGGCATCAGAGAAATACTTTTTCTTGTTTTCATCAATTATCTAATTTATTGTTCAATGATTTAATAAATTAAATTTCATGACATATTGAGTAGATAATACAGCTAATAATAAATATATAATTATTTTTTGGTTCAATTAATTTTAAGTCCATGAGAGGGGGAACAAAAGCATATGGTCGTCGCGAAAAACATGCATATACTGTCAGCAGGATATCTCTTAATGGGAGAAATAACCAAAAGTAAACTCTTTTCCTGTGAATAGCTAACATATCAATGGCTTGTTTAAAAAAAAAACTAAAGTTTCTACTGCTCCCCCTTTATGAGAAAAATGACTGCCAAGATGGCCAAAAACGCATTTTTTGCCTTAATGCTTATTTTTAAGCTAAAATATTTCCAAGAAGGAGTGAGAAACCCAAATAATTTATTGCGTAGCAATTTACAGGGAGGACCTGTACACTACCAGAAAGTGGGAAAACCTTTGGTTTTGTTTGCCTTTTTTTGTAATAAATGCCTGAATTTTAGCAAAATCTGCAAAATCAAGTTTTTGTGGTGACAACTTCAAAGAGCCCTGTACCTTGGAAATTTTCATTATGAACGTTCTAGTATTTTTTTTCAGAATGCCTGGAGTAACTAGTTTCCATAGATATCTAACACTTTTATTTTGCACGAGTACGATTTTTTATAAAAAATCATTAAATAACATCACTTTTTTAGTATTTTGACGTGGCGGACAAACTTTGAGGGCATGTATCTCAGAAAATAAGTGGAGCAGGTAACTTTCCTTTTGGGCTTTTTCATACCTCTATACCATCAATCTGTGTACCAAATTAAAAAAAAATCCGAGTCGGTCGTGCGACCCCCATTCGGTGATTCGGTATGGAATCGCTCAAAAGCTCTTTAGTTCTCGTGTAAAGAAGATGAGAAAGTTTAGAAGCCGAAATTTGAAAATGAACCTACTTTATTAATTTTTTGTCTTTTAAATCGGCTCTAGTATGGTAGTACATTGTTTTTTACTTAGTGGAAAGCAAATTCAGACATGCGTATCGATCAAAAAGTCCAAGAAAAATTATATTTCTTAAGGATGAAGGAATTGAAAAAACGGTTCAGACTGACGATTCGTCCCTTAATCCTACAAAACTTCAATTGGGTCAAAAACAGCACGTGACAGCATAAGTAGATGAACAACTGAATCGGAATGCATAAAAAAAACAAAGAATTGTGCCTGAGCCTTTTCGGACAGAGTGTCCCAAATAAGCCAGATTTTAATGTGAAAAGCAGCAGGTGTATCATCGTGACTAAAAAATGAATGGTACTTTCTTTGATAGAAATTATTAAAAATGGGATGGCCTAGATGGATTATAATTCTTTTCGCGGGACTTGAGAAATATCCAATGATCATATGCTGTGCTGCGTATACCAATAAAATCTGGCTTATTTGGGACACTCTGTCTGAAAAGGCTCAAGCACAATTCTTTGTTTTTTTCATGCATTCCGATTCAGTTGTTCATCTACTTATGCTGTCACGTGCTGTTTTTGACCCAAGTTGAAGTTTTGTAGGATTAAGGGGCAAATCGTCAGTCTGAGCCGTTTTTTCAATTCCTTCATCCTTAAGAAATATAATTTTTCTTGGACTTTTTGATCGATACGCATGTATGACTTTGCTCTCCACAAAGTAAAAAACAATGTACTACCATACTAGAGCCGATTTAGAAGACAAAAAATTAATAAAGTAGGTTCATTTTCAAATTTCGGCTTCTGAACTTTCTCATCTTCTTTACACGAGAACTAAAGAGCTTTTGAGATTTTGATTACTTATTCAGCAATCTCTGCACTTTATAAATGAATAATACAGTCCTGCATTTCCTCCACCAATCACATTTCAAGGGATATTTGCATAAATCTGACTATTGTCTAAACTTTTGCAACAATGTAAAAAAATATCTTTTGTAATATCCAAAATTTGATTCCAGTTATAGTT
This sequence comes from Uloborus plumipes, assembly GCA_038373865.1. Lineage (NCBI taxonomy): Eukaryota > Metazoa > Arthropoda > Arachnida > Araneae > Uloboridae > Uloborus > Uloborus plumipes. Next base: position 123,127 of record JAXGGA010001430.1, read on the forward strand.
ATAAGAACTCCAGACATGTATTTGGGACCATATTGTGTACCTGCAGTAGAAATTTGAAAGCATTTCGTCGGATAGTTTTGTTTTTATTCACATATTTGCATTTTGTCTAAACTTTTGCATCGCAGTGTAGAAGGGACATCAGTTAGGTCTATGTAGGTATCTATAAATATGCGATGTCACGCCAACATCAAGGGTGGATAAGTTGGCATAGATCGCTGGCCTATGCCAATATACCCCAAGCTGAAAATGCCAACTAGCCCCAAAGGCATTTTCTGGATAACATAGTGGCCCTGCCCCGAATACAAACGACTGGGAATCCAGTAGCTGCATCAATCCCCAGGCTACTTAGTCACTGTGTCCACCATAAGCTTGGAGTACTTGAAAAAAAAAATAGGGTACTGAAAACCGAAAAGCAAATTGGAAAAAAAATTTACTCACTAGAAAGAAAAACACAAAAAAAAAAAAAAAAAAACATATTTTTCGAACACACGCTAGCAAGACACTATTGTGGATGATGCAGAAGGTTGCCGAGTATAACGGGACGCGGGAGCGTCCCGCCCCGCCAAGAAAACCAAATACAAGCCGCCAAGAAATTTCCGTCGTCAATAAAAATGTAAAAGAGCGACTAGGACTGTTTACGCGAGTAACCAAACCGGGGTTTTCACCCCTCTGTATCTCAGCCCCATAAAGATCCTTAGAGTTCATTTTTGGTATACTCAATCTCCAGCGGCCCCTGACGGCACATACTAAAGCAAAACATCCAGGACCCTCAGGGGGAGGGGTGATATATGTTATAAAATCGCTATTTTTCGCACTTTTTAAAAATTGTTTGACAGGGGTCCAGACTAAACGGTAACTCGGATTGAGCTCTGCTTTTGCACCCACATTTATTTTGTCCCAAAGCTCGGCATAGGGGGTTTTTCGACCCGCCACCCCCTCCCCCCTCGTTTTTATTTTCCGTATCTTTTCTCCCCGGCGGTCTTTAGTGTTGATTTTTGGTATGAATATTCTCGATGAGACATTGAGGACATTTTCCCAAAATTTACCCCCGGGGTCATCACACCCCGGAGTTATTAATGCTTAAAATTGGTCCGATTTCTATCTACTAGCTCTGTTCAACATCTGAGCATTTATGTTTTCATTGTTGGGCCACGAGGAAAGAAAACTCAATGATTTATAATTTCATCTGTTGCCAGTTTCTATTTGTTAACAAATAAAATATTTGTAATTGATTTTATTGCATAAGGCTTTTAAAAGGGATCTTCAATTTAGTTCATTTTAATATGAGATCGGCAGTAAGGGTTGGGGTTTTTTTTTAAACTTTTAATTTAATCGTAGTATTGTTAGCAACCAGCTTTGTTTTGCGTCGGTTCGGGTGGTACATTGTGATTGATTTCAAATTTATCCTAGACTGAAGAAGATCCTTGAACTTTTGCACCAAATGCATGCTGCCAAGAAAACCACAGATGTCGGACCGCCAAGAAAAATGTTGAAGGGAAAAAAAACATGCAAAGTAAATTTTGAAGAGAAAAAAAAAACAGGCAAAGAAATAATATTAATGCAAAAACATGTGATATCTCCCCAAAAACAACAGTGTTGTAAAAAAATCCCCCGCCAAGAAAACTTTAAATACTCAGCCTTAAAAAGTTATGATATCGAGTTTTCCAGCCAAGTTTGTGCCAAACTACAACTAACCTGTATGTATAGTACTTTTAAATTGTTTTTAGTCCTGCCAGGCGGGAAGTTTTTACTCATTAAGCAACCACCTCACAAGACAAAGCTTCCCGCCTGGCAAAACTGAAAACAATTTAAAAGTACTATACATACAGGTTAGTTGTAGTTTGGCACAAACTTGGCTGGAAAACTCGATATCATAACTTTTTAAGGCTGAGTATTTAAAGTTTTCTTGGCGGGGGATTTTTTTACAACACTGTTGTTTTTGGGGAGATGTCTCATTACGACGGCAGCGCTGTGGGCACTGTGTACTAGAAAATAAAGGCACCCTTATGCCAAATAGTCCCGGTCTCCCCTACTAATATTATATTTTATTAAATTAATTTATTTTTAATAAAATTTTAATTTATTTATTATTATTTTTTTTCTTTTTATTGTTATTATTATTATTATTGTTTTCATTTATATTTTTAGTTTTAATTACAATAATTATTGCTATAATTATTATAATATTGTTATTATTATAGTATTTTTAGTAAAGTACTATTATTATATTATTGTTTTATTAGTATTAGTAAGTTATTTTACATTTTTAACTTTACTAATATTACATTTTTAAAAATTATTTTATTTATAATTTTAAAATTAACTTTAATATTTAATATATTTTTATTTTAGTTTATTCATATTGTTATCATTGTTATTGTTGTTGTTATTATCTTTCCTTTTATTAATTTATTTATTTTTACGCATTCATAAGATGTAGGAAAATCAACCCTTTAAATAGAATATTCTTTTTTCAGGCGTATAAAATTTATGCTTTTTTATAAGTGCCGTCGTTGATGAATATTTAGCGGTGATCTACGTCACTGCAAGCGTATTGTACCAAAAAAAATCGTCGTATGTATTTTATTAGCTTTTTAACAAACCGGATTAAAATTACCTATGAATTTGTAAGCCAGTATGGAAAATATTTGCAACAAAAATTACGCATGCAAAACCCACAAGTCTTAGCCTAAAACCCTTATTCTTCTCTTCAGGCTTATAAAATATATTGCGTTTTTTTTTCAGTTCAAAAAAGGGAAGGTGTATACTCGTGTACTACGTTAATTGCTTCTTATATAACTCACATTTTAGAAAACTTTCGGCATTTATGAAACATGCTTAATATAAAGAAAATCACTTTTAAATTAAAAAAGTAATAATAACGTTTTTGTTTTGCAACTGGAATCTGAATTTACAACGCAAAAGCGTATGAATTAACGTATAAAAGACACAAACATGCAACATCGTGCGATTTAGATTAAACAGAAAAATGCGTAAAATGCTTTCACCTCAAGAAGCCAACTAATGCTGAAAAGACCGTTTTACAGAGATGGATGTGTCTAAAATACTTTGACAATAATATTTACCGTTTTAACCCGCGATCACTCGCGCTACTTTGCGTCACACGAGCACTCGCGCCGGGCCTCGCAGGCCCGGAGCGGTTTTTTCCAGGAAATTGAGTTTGTAAAGCAGAAAAATTACGTTTTGAACACTAAATTTTAATTACAAATTCTACAACCTCTTCATTTCATCTTTATAACTCAAATTGTTACTTTGAGGCACACGAGCACTCGCGCCGGGCCTCGCAGGCCCGAAGCGGTTTTTTTCAAGAAATTGAGTTTTAAAGCAGAAAAAATTGTGTTTTGAACACTAAATTTTAATCACAAAGTCTGCAACCTCTTCATTTCACCTTTATAACTCAAATTGCGAAGCATTTTGTAACCTCTTTCTTCGCGTTCTCAATGCAGAATGAGAAACGCGAGCACTCGCGCAGGGCCTCTGAGGCCCGAACCGATATTTTTTGGGGGAAAGAGGGTTTGTACATTCCTGAAAAACATGTGGTCAGTAAGAAGGTGACCCTAAACGCAGCTACTGTGGACCTCGTCCATTTCCGGTGAAGGAGTGATTTTTGGCAGCGAATTTAAATAATGACCGGGCCTGAGAGGCCCCGTGCGAGTGCTCGCGGGTTAAACCGTTTTATGAAATTACTTCAGTCCACATTGAAATTAGCTCATCTAATATTAATCTCTCCATATAAAACTTGATTTCTCATTAAAAAAAATACTTAGCTATTGTGCAAGTCAAACGAGTGCGCATTTTTTATTTAAATCTAGTATATTTTCCCGTGAAGTAAAAAAAGTTTATTTTACTAATAACTGATACAAACTGCTAAATCTTTTAAAAATTACACTACTAACTTTCTAGACTAAATTTTGAATTTAGCTTGAATTAATTTTAAACAACTGTCTCGAAAATTGATACAGAGGCGTTTTTTGCGTTTACATAACGTGTAACTTAACACATAATTGTAAAAAAAAAAAAAAAAGCTAGCGTAAAAGAAAAGGTTAGCATCCAATTATTATGAAACGGCTTGAATTACAATCACAAGAGCACAAGATGAACAGATGATGGTTTCTGCATTTTTTGCTTCTTTGATTAGTTTCATATTTCTCTCCTTGTAATACATATGGAATTTGAGTAAGATATTTTCATTTAGGAAATTGTGTCTATAATTCGTTTTTAATTAATAGTGAATATGTTTTTAAATGACATTGACATAGTCACACGTTAAGTTCAAATTTAACTTAGGAAAAAAATGAGAATAAATAAATATAACAAATAAAACGTTTTAAAAAAGTATCAGAAAATAAATATATAAATCATAAAACAACGAAAAATATGGTTTTGATCAAAGCTACTGCTAGAGAGTTTTGCAAAACGCAGAATTACTTCTTGATATTTTCTAGAGAAGTGAAATTCTTGGTGTGAAATGGGATATGAAAACAATGAAGACTTTAAATGCAATCCCCGTAGAAATATATTTTCCGTTGAGGTGTTTAACCCATTAATGTTTAGTGTCCCTTTGTAGGGACGGTCCAAAAAAGTTTCTGAATTTCCCCAAAAGGAACATTTCAACCAAATAATAGTGTTCAATTAGTACCTAGGTATTGTTTCAATTCGTTATTAACAGATTGCAGCACATAACCATTGTAAAGTGTGTTCTGAAGCCGTTTTAATATGACCTTTATCAAAAATGACATCGTTCACAATCTCGAGAAAAAAAGCTAAGTTTTCAAAGTTATTCCCAGCTTCCCAGTTTATGTTAATTGCTGATTTTATTTCTCCTTATAAAATGTCTTTTTAAATAACATATCGTAGACAGAAAAAAGTTTTAGTGAAAAAAGTATGTTTCCTTTGGGGTCTATCGTAACTTTTAAGGGACGATTTTTCTTTCCTTCATAAAACAATTATTTCTTAGGTAATATTTTTTTTAATTATTTTTCCTGTTCATTAAACACTGTTTGTAACCAGTATACAAAATATCTTTTGAAAAAAATGTCAGGCGTTAATGGGTTAAGGATGATTTTTTACTCAGTTTTCTCTTTCTACCTATAGGGTGCTGCGAAAGGCTAAAATACTAAAAGCGAAAAGATTGAGCAAAAATCTCTGAGAAACTAATAATAGTTTTTAAAAACAATTGAAGATGCAAGTGAATAAAGGTGATATGTGACAATGTTTTAAACTTACTTTTTACCGGGGTTGAAGATAAGTCCATCAGTATCATGTCCCCTTTAGTCACAGAAATAGTTGGTAACTAGGAATGTGACCCTGTTTTACCCGTTGAGAAAAATCCATTAAAAAAACACAACATTTTTTGAAAGCTTTTTCTAGAAATTCGAAAATATATATAGCATCATATCACCTTTATCCACTTCCCTCTTCAATTAATAAATGAAAAACAAAAGTAAGTGATAAAAATGCTTACATGTACCCCTCCTTCCCTTATGAAATTTCTACAAGTAACACTTTCATCCCGTTTTATTTAACCTTTAAGATATAAAACTCGTTTGATATTTAAATAAAATCATCCAGGAAAACAGCGAATTCAGATGATTGTATCATATCAGATTCTCCGTCCGCCCACGCAACTTAATGCTTAACTTCAATCGAATTAACATACATTAATGAGTCAGCATTTCGCCTCAAGCAATAAGTCTAAAATGACGTCGAAATACTGTAGCGATAGAACTATGTGGATTCCAAAAAGGAGCGTTTAAGTCCGGAAACTGATTGCCCGTAATAATCAAAACTTCCAAACTGGGAGGAAACTTAAAACGGAATACGCGAAACCATGATGATGCTTGCATAATACAGCATCTTTTAGAGCGTATGTTTCACAAATGACTTTAAATTGTAATTTAATAGACTCATTAGATTCCGGCCATTGTTGACAGTCCTGCTGATGAGCTTCCCGTTCGTTCCGTTAACTTCCATTATTTGACAGAACGTACATTTCCGGAAATGCGCATCGCGATAATTAGTTGGATTTGATTATGAAGAAATATTTCTCAACCATTAGGGATATAGATTTTTTTTTCATTTAGGCGAGAATACTATTAGAAATTTTAGACTAATCAACCATCCCGTGTATAGAATAGTTCGGACTATTACTCCCTTACATTCTTATGTATATTTAAACCAATGTGCTAAAAATTTACAATTCGTTGACCTAGTGCTGTGGTTTGCTACCTTCTGCGAGCCTTTTTTTCGTTAAAGTTAACTACTTTATATACACGTACATTTCATGTTTCACATGATAACACATACTCGAAACATTGTTTTATGAGTAATAATTCTCGTACCTAGGGCAGTTTTTATGGAATTCAGGAAAATGTAACTAGAATCTTTTAAAAAATATATCTTGTCCCATTTAGAATTCTTGCATTGAATTGATTTTCTATTATACGTTATGAATTTCTGGTTGATAAGAAATCACCGAACATCATGTAGTTTTCTTTTAATTTACAAAACGTAAAACTATACCATTAACAAGAGATGCACCGATTAATCGGCAGTATCAATTAATCGGTCATAATCGGCCACGTTGCCGATTATTCAAAATCGGCAAAATTGGGCCGATTAATCATCCAAAAAATATTTTTCAAATATTATTCTTTAAAGTATACCTTCACTAAGAAACTATGATGAATAATTTTATTAACAGTAATAATAATCCTCACAGTTGATCTAAAGTATTTTTTTGAACTAATTCTCCTACTTTGAATAAATATACATAGACAATATTGCAACACTTTTCATGTTGCGATAGTTTTCTCCTTAGCACAGTGCTTTTATATAACTTCTAATTTTCAACGAATAAAAGTATTAAATGAAATTGCTACTAATTATTAAAAAATATGAATTAAAAGTATACTCCTAAATTGGAGTGATCGCCGCAGACTCCCCTCTCCGCCTTTTTTTTTTGAATTTTTATGTCCAATTAGCATAGCTAACAATGTGTTAATAATATTATTGACAACATGATAAAATATTGAAATTATTATGTAAAAACTAGGAAAATGGAAAAATCTGCTTTTAGAAATAAATTACTTACTATTTCTACACTTGGAATTGTGTAATAGAGAAAAAAAAACAGGGTTGGCAAAATTGATAGTAGAAAAACAATCAACCTTGTCATTAATCGGCTCAACCGATTAATCGGCCGATTATCAACAGCCGATTAATCGGTAATCGGTCGATTTGCTTATCGGTGCATCCCTACATAATTTAAACAACAATCTCACTTACATTTTCTTGAACAAAAATTCCAATAACCTTTGCTAATAAATTAACCACAACCACAGCATTGCTACAAACAAAAATAAAATAACGATGCAATTTCCTCTTACAATGATTTTAGAACTACGTAATACATTTTTTTAAAAATTTTAAACCACATCGCAACAACTTAAAAAATGTTTTATGACTCCAATTGCGGTCTCACACATTAGGACCCTCTGAGATAGTAAACGTATTTTGCTTGTGCGTCACAAGCATTTCTAAGCCGAAAATATTTGAGAAGTCAAATATTTTTGCAATTTCACTTTCATCATTACTTTTAAAATGAAATTAAATTGTCGTACACTTTTAGACATCAGCGTTACAGATCTCAACTCAATGTACCATGAACAAGTGAGGCGTACAGGCAAAACATGGAAGGGGATATATTTTGGTAGAATTTAAGACCTCATATTTTAATAACATCAGAGCAAATGGTTTGTGCGTATAGAAACATGTTTTGCGGTATTCTTGTAATTTCTACTTGTGAATTTTTCTCTAATGACTGTTATGAACAGTTGTTTTTACAGTAAAAAACTTAAGAACTTATTTAACCTCTTCCCGGATTTTCCCGAGCTGGACTCGGGCAAGCGAAATGTTCCATTCTGGCTTATACCGACTGTAGCTCGGGCACTGTGAAAATTAACACTGCACAACCAGTCTTTCCCGAATTATTTCACATGTCCCTTTTATGGTTTCGGATGCTTTTATTTACTATTGTTGCTACTAAACGGCAGCCGTTTAAGGTGTTTTGAGCTGTAGATTTAAGATAAGAGTAGGCGCCAACTCCAAAGTATAGTGATTTCTGCCCTACAGGAAGCCAACTTTACAGGTCAATACTCATTTATTACTCATTTATTTAAATAGATACTTTTACATTTATTTTTAGAAAATGTTGAATGCGAATGATGCTATTATATTTAAAAAGATATGTATGTATGAAAATAAACATAAAAAAATTGACATTTTTGGATCCGTAATCCCGAAATTACTCATTTATTTAAATAGATATTTTTACATTTATTTTTAGGAAATGTTGAATGCGAATGATGCTATTATGTCTAAAAAGATATGTATGCATGAAAATAGGCATAAAAAATTGACAGTTTTTGATCCGTAATCCCGAAATTACTCATTTATTTAAATAGATATTTTTACATTTATGTTTAGGAAATGTTGCATGCGAATGATGCTATTATGTTTAAAAAGATATGTATGTATGAAAATAAGCATAAAAAATTGTCATTTTTGATCCGTAATCCCGAAATAAAATGAGCCTGGAAAGGGTTAAGAATTTAAGTGTATTTCCGTAAAATTAGCAATTTTAGTTTATTACTGTAAAATTAGCAATTTTTACAGTTTTTTACTATAAAACTCACTGTAATATAAAGTAAAACGAAGTTCATTTTTTACATATAATCATATGTTTTACTAGGCAGGAGAAAAGGTAAAGGTTATATTAACATTAAATATTTATGTCTCTAAATAATTTACGCGAATTTGTGGAATAACTACAACTTCTCAGATGGGTTTATACTTCAACTTAGAAGAAGGGGTGTAAATGTATCATTGGTGTCGGATGTTTTTCGTTTTGAATCAAAACATACATTTCTATTAAGATATCTAGTTTTAATCTTTTCAGTTAATGAAATTGCAACATGTTTTCCTTTTAGCTAATACAATGTAAATAAGATTTCTGTTAACATCTGCGATTAATTATATGATGTCGTTAATTTACTTCAAATAAGAAATTCCATTTGTTTCTCTCTTATTAACAACGTTTTCAAACTTAATTAAATAAATCAGAATTAAATACAATTAAACTCAGCTCGGGTTTTTCTTTCTCAATACTGCGAATCTTTTATTTAATCAGGTAAAATTTAGCTCGTTTCCTTTATTTCTGATCTGAAAAGAACAAAGAAAAAAAATCTGCATTCTTTTCGAAAAAATCTCGTGGGAGATAATTAATGAACATGTCAATATTTCATTCTCTTTTTAAGCTTTAAATTAAACTTTTTTATATTCGATGAGCGTAAAAATAATGAAGCAATCATTAATTATATCGAACTAATGTTTTTAAGATAAGTGGTTACTTTTAGAAGAAAAAAAAATGGGATTCAAACTTTTCTGAAAAATTCATTCGTTTCACATTAACAAGTAGTATTTTAAGAATTTTTTTCTTTTTTATTAAGAACAAAACGAATCAATTTTTTTAGTGTCTCGTGAGGTTATATTAGAAATAATGCTTGAAAAATTCTTTGAATAATGCAAAAAAAAAAAAAAAAAAATCAAATATTTTGAAAAACGTTCTGCATTTAGGGTCGTATTTTTTTTAACTAAGCTATTGAAGTCTAGTACATTAAAGTCCTTACTGTTACATCTCTTACCAACGTAAAATGCAAAATTCTGATGTATACTCCTATACTGCCATGTTAAGCGCAAAAGTGGTATTTGCAGTTGAGCTCAAACTAATATTATTGCTGTTTAAAGCTCTGCGCATCCATGCATTTGATTCAGATGATACTTTTTCAGAATTTAAAAAAAAAAAATCCTTTTCGCAAACGACATGTCTTAAAATAAATATAGAAAAGATTTAAAAGTAAAAGTTGCAGAAATGCAAGCAACTAAGTAGTATAAAAACTACTTAAACTCGAAAAAAAACCCTTTTGTACCATACTTATATATGCTCTAAGTTTTGAGGAAAATGCTAAACAAGTTTTTGTTCGAATAGTCCAATTCTTACAAGCATTTTTTGTGATAGTGAAACATACTACATAGTTAGTACGCTCCACTAAAGTTTTTTGTGTTCAACATAACATAACTTACAAAAATGTATTGCCTTTCATTATTTTAAAAATTCTTGAATGGTATAAAGTGCTTCTTGAGTCAAAAAAACGGTACCATGTTCGCCTTTTCTTTTTTGAAATTGTAGCTTAAGCTTGAAGAAAAACACCATCGATTCATTTTTAGTGAATCTAAAAATAAAGTGTCCTATTAAAACAGTATGATTCGTAAAATAACTCAAAAAGCTCTGTACATCTACTTGTTACGTTTATGTTCTGAAGCTAAGCCGATTATTGTACAAAGCTTAGCTATTTCTGGACATATAATTGGCCTGATGTTTTGAATAACAATGTGCGACTATCTATTTCCTTACTGCACAGTTATATTTACAAAGAACAGAGAAACAATGATAACTTAGTTTTTAAAAGCGCTTTGATTTCTTCAAACAACAAATTTACTTATTAGATATCTGAAGGATAATATAAATTATAATTTGTTACTATGTTTAATTATTACTTAAAGTTTTAAATTTTAAGCATAATCATTAAGGATTAAAGTAAACATTCTCAAAACGAAGTATTTATTTATAGTTTTTTACCGTAAAACTCAAAAATTGAAAATTTCCAAACTAATACAGACTACGTTGAACCTCATGACCCCTGTACCAACACTACACGTGGTTTAATCGTTCCAACAGGGTCAGGAAGATTCCTGTAAGCTAGCAATTTTACAGCTTGCTATTGTAAAATTAGAAATTTTACATTTTATTACTGTAAAAGCAACAGTAGTACCGGCAGATGAGGTTCCAGTTTAAAACTAAAATTCACAGTAATAAACTGAAAAACTTGCAATTTTACAGTTTATTACTGTAAAATTACTACACAATTAGCTTTATTATACTGTCAAAACAATATTTATTTCTTACAGTATGCTACAAACTGCGTCAAAGAAAAGTAATGAATTCAATGATATATGCATTAGGGCATGTCTCTGCAAAAACTTTATAAACAACTATCGTAAAAAGCCATTCAACTTGTTCTTAGTTCACGTTCTATTTATGCCTTGAACTTAATATCTCTGTAAAACATTTTGTTATTCATTGCCAATATTTCTAGTTAGTGATATCCATTTTCAGGACAAAAACCTGCCGATTCATTAAAAAGCAGTATAATAGACTCACACTTGCAATACGAATGGATGCCTGTCTTTTATTCCATTTCTCTTAAGTCGTAAAACAAGCACAGACGCAATAACAATGTCGCAAGAAAACCGTTAAAAAAGAAGTTGACACAACAGTGACGCCAAATTACTTTTGTTGAATTGAAGTGAGAGCGAGGTCTTTTACGTCACACTTCCGAAAATAAGGGTCATTCTATTTTGTTTTACTATTTTCACGGTTTGAAATCTTTTAAGAAGCCTTTTCGTTTCTGTCAAAAACAGGGAAATAGTTGTCAAATCAAAATTTTCTAAATGGAAGTTTTTGTGTTTTATTTCTTGTGTACAATTTTCTAAATTGAAGTTTGTATAAGTAGCATCAAAGGAGAATAGTAGAATAAGTAGCAGAAAATAAAAAAATTATAGTAACTTTTGTCTTTTACATTCAGCTTGAGATTTTTCTTTGAAACTTCTAAACTATTTACTATCGAATTTTAAAACTATTTTCAACAAATGGTGCCTAGAGTAACAAAAAATGCCCCAACAATTTCTTCGAATATTCTAAGTACGAACTATAAGTCCTGGTGGAAAAACATGTATAGAGTTTGATTTAAAAACATCAGTTTTAGAGCAGTTTAGCAAACTGTTGTCGTGATGGTTAGGTACCAAATTACCTTTAGCAGTTCCGTAGCATACACATACTGCTTTTGTAACAATTTAATTACATTTCAACGCTCAAGACTTGAAGCAATTCTATGAGTTTTTTTTTTTCTTTCTGCAACACAACTATTGGAAATCAGTAACTCCATTTAAGTGTCAATTTGTGTAGTTTAGTCTAAATTATATTTAATAACTTTTGTGGAGTACCTGCTTGGAATAAGAATGAAAATATGGCTTTCAAAATCTTTTAAAGTCATTTGCCGTAGCATTTATTGAGAAGTTACTTAATATTAAATAGAACATTTTAAAGAATAAGTAAAAACATTTCATTCTGATACTACTCTAAAGTTCTAGACAGGCCCGTCATTTAGGGGGGTCAATTGCCCCCTCCTCTGGCTTTGAGAAATCAATGCATTTACATATAAGTGGGCGTGGTTTTTAATGTTTTCCGATGAAATTGCATGGCGTTTGGACCCTTTGCCCCCCACCCACTGGAAAAACTTGAAATGACGTCTTTGGTTCTAGATTCTAGATTACTTTTTTTCTCACAAAAATCAAGTACTGTCTGATCTTCTTAGGTAAAACATTCCGCGCATTTACGCATGCGTCAGGTCTGCTCTGATCTTGCCAAAAAAGGGGTGTCAGGTAAGATAACAATAAGGGGAAGAATAATAAAAGCATTTTGAGCCGTATCAAACAACGTGGAACGATGCTAATTTCAAATACATAGTTTGGTTGAATATATCAAAAGGATATAGCAAATGCAAGTTTTAAATTGAAAATTTCGCAAAGTTATCACCCAAAACCCATCTGCCCTTTTTTAAGTGGAACTCTTCTTGAGTGCCAGGTGCGGTTTTCACAGACGGACGGTACTCTTGCAATAAGTTTCTCTAAAATTCGTACTTTTGTCTATTTACTAAAACGCTTTAAATGACTTGGAAATGCTTTTTTTTATTAAAAACTTCATCTCAGTTGACCACAACCATTTAAAATGCAAAAATATAACAACTGCATTCATTTCCCTAAAGTGCTTCAAAAATGTTTCATTTCTTCAGTATGACTACTACTTGGATCCATCATTGTTTCTTACCGTGTCAACTTCGGTTACATTCTCTACTCTATTCCAAAATCTCTTAGAATTCGCTTATTAAGTTTCAAGTTCCTACTATTATTCAGCTCGCTTACTGGCTGCCAGTTTTAGCGGCCCCGCGGAGACTTTTTCTTGATTAAGTTCTGGAGTGTATGAAGGTCTCCGCGCTTTTAAAATGAAATTTCTTTATGCGGGAGCTGAAATGGATTCCCGCTTTGAACAACTCTTTTTGTAAGACTACCTTTGTTAGCTAAATTACCCGAGTAAGGAAAAAAGAAAGAGTGAGAGGAAGAAAGAAGAAGAAAAAAAAAAGCTCCCGTAAATCTTTCCCGTGTATAATATATGCATATTGTTTTTACAGTATAATGTTGGCAGCCGAGGATCCAATTTAAAACTGTAAAAAGCACAGTAATAAACTGTAAAACTAACAATTTTACAGAATCTTACTGTAAAGTTAGCAATTTACAGTTTATTGCCGAAAAATTTAGCTGTAGTATAATGTTAAAGTAACAGCTTAATATTGGCAGCAGAGGTTCCAGTTTAAAACTAAAATGCACGGTAATGAAACGTAAACTTTGCAATTTTAGTTTAGTACTATAAAAGTAGCAATTTTACAGTTTATTACCGTAATATTAGCAATTTTAGTTTATTATTATAAAGTTGCTGTATTAGACTGTAAAAACAACCCTCATTTTTTACAGGGTCTATATTACTAGCTGCGCGACACGGTTTTGAACGGAGCTACATAAAGAGTGAAAGTTTTGTCAAATAATACGTGTTTGTAAAAACCCCGATTAGATAAAAGTCAATCACATTTTGTCGACACGCAGTACGAAAAATGAGTCTATCGTCAAAAATATTTGAAATCCCACGTAACATAAAGCGTAAAAGCAAAAGCAAAAATTTGATTTGTTTATATGTAAGAAAAAACACCTCTTTGTATTCAATGATTTCTGTCACGCAATCCAGTTTCTTTCACGCTCGTGCGAACGACTTTAAAAACTTAACTTAAAATTGATTCTTGCTAACTTAAAACTGCCTGTATCTTTTTTCTGGGTGAAAATAGATATTAGGAGTTTTCAAAACCGTCGGAAGGAAATCTCTCTAAAGGGTATTTTTTGCAAGCTTTCCAATGAGATCGCCGTGAGCAGGTAAAGGGCAGTCAGCAGCATCTGCAGACATGAGGTTTTGAGATATTTGAAGAAACGTGTTTTGGATTTCATACTATCAATATCGAAATGTTGGGGTTTGGTGAGTTGGCTTTCGTGCTTAATTTTCAACAGAAAACTTAAAAAAATAATAATAAAAAAATAAAAGAAAAAACAAGGTTTTTGCAATTTTATTCTATTTTTTAGCTGTTTTTTCTTTTCGAAAATGAGGCACAGACTGAATTGATATTTTTTGTTGATTTAAAAGAAAATGAAATCATGATAACTTTTTTATTTTAATAGAGTGTTGAGGAACCAAAGAAATTTAACCCACCTTTAAAAAATATAATTTATGCTAAAATAAACATTTTCTTCTCCGGTTTTATAGCAAGACAAAAACTGAGGCTTAAAATTCTTTAACGAGTTTATGTTATAAATTATTGGAAATTTCAATCAAAATTACCCGGCGCAAAATAGTCGATCAAGAACGTCAAACCTTAAAAGCAGAATCGAACCTGCGATCGTCACGTTTCCAACTCAACGTGATATCCAAACATGTCACTGCATCTTAGTTATAATATACTATTCATTGAAGAGCTGTGCAGTAAAAATCGAAAAAAAAAAAAAATGTTTTTTCGGCAAAGAACAAAAAAAATGGACAGTGTGTCTCTTTTTCGTCAACAGCCGGTACGACAACCTTACCCAAGTAGCACAAATAACCTTTAAACGTTTTATAAACGTTTTTAAGCGGTTGGTACAACGTTAATAACCATTTTACAACCTTTAAAAAACGAAGTGTGATACTTGGGTAAATAAGGGTGAAATCGCGGAATTTGATGAACAAATGAGGAGGTTCTGGCGTGAAAAAACATAAAGACATGAAATCAAGCATGGAGGATAATCTTGTTTTCCGGTTCTCTCTCAATAAGAAACTCTTAAATGCGTCTCCCAGAAAAGTTTTTCTATGCTGCAAAAAATACTGTTTTCTACTGTATCATGTTGGAAACAGAGGTGGCATTTGAAACTAAAATGCACAGCAATAAACTGAAAAAATAGAAATTTTGCACTTTATAGCTGTAAAATTAGCAACTTTTCAGTTTATAACTGTAAAATTAGCAATTTTAGTTTATTACTGTAAAATTAACAGTTTTACAGTTTATTACCATAAAATTAGCTGGATTATACTGCAAAACAACAGTATAGTACTAGCAGCTGAGGTTCCAGTTTAAAACTAAAATGCACATTAAGAAACTATAAAATTAGCAATTTCACAGTTTATATCAGTATAATTAGAAGTTTTAGATTTTGTCACTGCAAAACTAGCAAATTTACAGTTTTTTACTGCAAAATTAGCAATTTTTACAGTTTTTTTACCATACCATTAGCTGTATTATACTGTAAAAACTACAGTATAATACAGTTGATAATTTTTTGCAGTGTTTATTTCTAAAAATTATAATATAATACACCCAGAATTTTACGTAATAATAACTCTTTAAACTTTAACAACTCTAGATTTAGCGTAATAGCTGCTCCCAAAAAATTTATTTATAGTGCTGCAAAGACGTACCGTCATGATGCTCTGATAAATCTTCAAGTAGTTATCTTACTAAGCATTGCACATTAATTCAATTTCGCACTCTGTCTTAACAATATTACGAATAGAAACTTAGCAAATTTATAATGCTGAACTAAATAGCGTGAAAGAATAAGAAATATAAAAAAGGTATGATTGTATTTCATGTCCTCTAGTTTCTAAGACTCCAAAACGTGAAAATAATTATTTCACTTAAAATCATTTAATGCTTCGTCCGCATGAATTCAAGTTATAAGAACCAGACTATTGAGGCTTGACTCTCCTTGATTACTTGTAGCTCTACTTAAGTCTGAACTTCCTCCAGCTATCATGTCATTCCATTTAGTTTAGTTTCTAATTAAATTGAGTGAATCTGGCTACACATAAGACTAGCTATCTTTATAAATGGGTGATTCTACAAAATCGGGAATATTTCTAACATGTAGATTTCAAAAAAATAATTTGAAATTAAAATATAAAAAAAAATCAGCAAAGCACTTTATAAGTTGTTTAATTAAAATAGAATATCAGCAGAGCTTAAATGTTTGTATTTTATAGTATTTTTGTATTTTTATTTTTTTGAAGGCATGTGAATGATAAAAAGGACATGTGAGTTACACAATGCGTATGTGAATAACACAATAAGTATGTGAATAACACAAACACAATAGATATATTAATGAAACTTTTTATTCTGTAAACTGTTAGACATAATTTTGAAACATGATACAGTCATAGTTTGGCTTTTGATTCATCGACGGGTCTCAATTGGGGCATGTGAATAACATTCGAAAAAGGGCATAAGAATGACAAAACACAAGTAATGTGTTCTCAAAAAGTCATATCTGAATATTTTTCGGCTTTACTTCGAATAGGAACCTTCAAATGTAAGATTTAGGACTATTCATCATCAAAACATTCTTACATGTAGATTTTACTTGCATTCTGTAGGCCATGTTAATGACAAAGATGAAAAGCACTTGTCTTGCAAGTTGAGTTTAGCTTGCCTTTTATCAAAAAGTAATTGCAGAAAAGCAAAATTAATCGTCAGCCGAGAATAACAAAGTTCCATTCTTCATTTTAAGATGTGTTGACAGATTTTGAAATAAAACATTTTAGAGAAAAATATCTATACTTTTCGGACGTGTAAATGGATGACTGATAATCGCTGGGACAAAGTTTAGATTAATTTTTAGAGATATTATTTTCACATTATTTTGCTTTTTTTGTACTTTACATCTTGCAAATACTCACATTTATAGATAAAAAACTCTTGAGAAAAAATTCATACATTATTTTTTTAATATACATTCCATTGATTGTGAAAATTGCACCTATGGGACAGGGCATGTGGATGACATTTCAATGTAATATTTTATTTATAACAGAATAATAATTAATTATTGACTTTGTTGGTAATCAGAATTATACAACAAATACGCAAAAAATATTCCCAAAATCGTTTTTTATTAAATTAAAAACAAAAAGAGCAATCAGTATGGAGCACAAATTTGCCCATTTTTGTAGAAAAACCCATACATGAAACACAAACTCCAAAATATGTGTGTCCGGGGTAAACTCAAAAACTACCCGACCGATTTCTTTCAAATTTTTCCAGCAGGTACTGGTAAGATCATGAGATGTTGTTAGACCAGATAAGAAAAAAAATGATGAATGTTTCTTTTTTTTATTTATAAGTGAAGATTCATAAGACGTTACGATACGTTGCGCTCAATTACGTTAAACGGTATATAAGTTATGCTTATGCACGTGTCTGTACAAGTGTCAAAGTAAATAAATGTTATGTTAACAAGAATATCAAGTCTCAACAGTACACATTTTTTTAAAAAAAGGTTGTGGCAAAAAATCATAGATTATCAATTTGGATAATTGAAAGCCATCGTCTAATTTTGAATTTTGCATGCAAGTCAAGTTATAGAGAAAATATAGATTTACTTATGATTATCATTTATTTAATTTTATTTTAATTAATGTATAAATTTTTTGAAGAGGAGTTATTTTTATATTTATTTATTTTTAATGGAGGAAGTGAAGCAACATGGATAAATCATCATACTCCACAACCTTTTTTTTCTAAGATTTTAACTTTCACAAGCACAAATTTTGGCACAGAACTCATCACAATTAAACAAATAGCTCAATAGCAGGTTTTAATAAAACTTTCGAAAAACTTTTACGACCACGGCAATGGTTTTAGAAGTTTTAAAGAATCTGAAAAAAAAGAAAAAAAATCGTAAAAAACATTGCTCTTTTAATTAACATCAAACCTGCTTGCGGTAAAATATAAATGAGCTGTAGCAGGCAGAATCTCTTCAAATTTTATTCTTTTTGATTCTATTTAATTAGATTGACTTCTTTTCAAAAATAATCTTTCTGTTCTGGTAAAATTCTGTTCTTTTACGTTCCCCTTTGAACAGCAGCAAAAAATCTTCATCGTTCCCATTCAGCGATTTCCACGGAATAATGACCCGTAGAATTAATTGGGTGACTATTTCTTTTCCTCGCGGTTGATATTTTTTCCAAGAAATATCTCAAGAGAAATCAAAATTCAGAAAAGTAATCTGGACTCATTTTAGAAACAAAATTAAATTACTGCATAAAGTTTTACTAAGTATGAAGAAAATACTGCCACCTCCTACACATTTTCTTTCCTAACGGCTTGCGTAGGCTCTGCGAGGGAAAAAACGAAACTGTGATATAAATTGTTTATGAAAAATAATGTATGTTTTTTTTTTCAATATACTAATGAAAAAAACGTATTCGATGCAGGCATCTGGATTATATTTCGTGGGGTTACAAGTGAAACACACTAAGTCAAAATTATTAATTTTCAGATATTTAGTTTATCTTACACACAAAAATGAGCTGTTTCCACTGGTGAAACCCACTAAGTCATATCTTTATTATGCAAAGCTATACTAGTGAAACACACTAAGTCGTATAATTAATGATAATTATTAATGCCCTACCATTATCATGCTGGGGATAATAATATAAAATAAGCATACCAGAGTCAAGAATAGTTCGCAATAACCAAAAGATACCATTACTATAATTTAAAATGATTTAATTATGTCAATTCCAAAGAAGTTAAAATAAAAATTTTTTGATCAGCGTTTTCTCAAAATCATGTTTTTTGACTTAGTGTGTTTCACTTGTAACTACACGATTTATTTGATGGCCGGCATTTTTCAGTAAAAAACTAAAAATCTTTCAGTAATATGAAGGCAAATGGCAAGATTCACCTATCGCTTAAAGCATTGAGAAGGAATAAAGGTGGAGAGATTTCTTAAACCAAAGATCGTCACGTGACTTATTTGAAAGTAAAATATTGTGAGAAATCGGGTTTTGGGACTTGGGATATATATATATATATATATATATATATATATATATATATATATATATATATATATATATATATATATATATATATATATATATATATATATATATATATATGTATCATCTTAGACATACATGAGGATTGCGTACTATGCGCATTGCCTACTGACAAACGCAGAACAGGTTTACGGCACAGAGAGGTTAAAATAACATCCATGGGCAGGACTCGAACCCGCGACCTTTTGCTTACGAGGAGAATACTCTAACTCTAGGCCACCGAGGCCCCCGCTTGTGATATTTGTTGAATTGTTTCGAAGTCAAATGATTGCACTTGCTCCCTTCATTTACTAATATCTTCTCTAGGCATTAAAACAATATTTTTTCATGCACACAATTGCAAATTTCTTAACTTTCATTATCTATTTACTCCACATAAAATGTTTTGGAACACTTAAGTTGAAGTAAATTTAACTTAATGTCTGAGTAAAGACTTTATTATTATTGCTTTGTTTTTTTGCCAATATTAGGATTATAGTGTGTATAAACTCGAAAAAAATATTTCTAAATTACTTGCTTTCTGTAATTTACTAAGTAAGTACTGAATTTAGTGGCCACATGTCTCTTGGTTCTTTCAGGAATAAATATTTAATATTTATTAGATCACAAACACAAATTATTCCTCTTTTTTCTGACCCTAATATGCGGTACATAACGTATAAAGTCATTGTCTAAAAAACTCCCGAAGCATGTCAGGAATAAAAGCCTAAACTTCAAGATGTATCCATCGCAATTCTCCCTCGAACTTCTCCAAGAAAATATATTCCTCTAACCCCACTCCAGTTGACGCCATTTGCATCGATCATGCTGCCTCCATTCGACGTCAACTCCAGTAACAGTTTCCACTTTATTCTAAAGCCTCTTTGATTGCGCTTATTAAGTTTCAAGCTTCTGCAATTACTCATTCTGCCGCTCTCAAGTGAAGCTGGTCTCTGTCAGCTTTGCAAAGATTGCAAGAGCTCTCCACTGATTATGTCCCGGAATAAAATGAAATTTTTCTTTGTTGCGAATTGTGGCGACACCCCACGAAAGAGGAATGAAACTCGAGTCGAGGAGAAGTAGCGTCCAGTTTATCAGATTCTGTTCGCCAAATGAGATTTCCTTGGTCTAATCTTGAAAAGTTTCGAGGGAAATAGGCGTTCCAGAGCTTTCGAACTTTTATTTGGTATTGTAAGGAGATAAGATAGAACTCGGAATACTAACTACTTTTTATGCATCATAAAGATAAATTTTCTTTCTTTATAAAATGAGTTTCAGGGAAAAAACATCTTAATTTTTTTGCAAAACTGGGCCAAAGAAAAAAAATCAATCATCATTCTTTTAAGCAGACATTTTTTTTCCCAAGAACATAATACACTAAAAAAGACTATTATTTTTACTGCAAAGTACCAGTTTAAAACTAAAATGCACACACTGTAAAAAATGAATTTTGTTTTTACAGTATAATGAAGCTAATTTTATAGCAATAAACTATAAAAATTGCTAATTTTACAGTAACAAACTGTAAAATTTGCTGCTCTTACAGTACTAAACTGTAAAATTGCTCATTTTACAGCAATAAACGGTAAAATCGCAAAATCAACAGTTTATTACCGTCCATTTTACAGTTTTAAACTTTAACATCTGCTGCCAGTATACTGTAATAACAACAGCAAACTAAATGTTACAGCAATAAATGTAAAATTGCTAGATTTACAATTTATTACTGTGCATTTTACAGTTTTAAATTGGAAGCTCGGCTGCCGGCATTATACTGTAAACACAACAGTTAATTTTTTGAAGCGCAGTAATAAACTGAAATTAGCTTAACAATTTATCGCGTGTAAAATAGAAAATATGAAGTATAATAAACATCATTGGACGGTAAAATAAAAATAGCTGTTGAGACAGTTTTGTCAACAACTTTGTGTGCTGGTGCGTCGTCATGGGAGCAAAATCACCTTGTGTTGTCTTTGTTGGTATTCTTGTCGTTTTGCACTCAAAGCTCGATTCAAATTGGTCATTTGTTGTCGGTAGCGTTCAGTATTGACAGTTTTCCCAGGTCTTCGTCCAACAAGGCTTGCAGGTCAGCGTCTTCAAACTTTTTCGGTGGTCTTCCACGTTCTTCGTTCCTCACGTCAAAATCGCCACTTCTGAACCGTTTGAACCACTCGAAACACTGTGTTTTACCGAGAGCATGCTCACGGTACGCCTCCACAAGCATTCGTTGCGATTCGGCTGCGGTTTTCTTCAGATGAAAACAGAAAACTAGTGATGTCGGCAAATCGTAATTTGTTAGCACAAAACTTGACATGTTTATCTCTAATAAACTAATACTACTGAATGAAACTCGGCTTATTGTGAGTTGGAAATCTTTGTCTGATATTAATACAACAACAAGACACCGCTAACGTGATGAGTCGGTAACTACATCGACATCTAGCGCCACATATGGGAAATTCCGGTTTCATACTTACACACCTGGTAATAGCATCATTCGCATGCAACATTTCCTAAAAATAAATGTAAAAATATCTATTTAAATAAATGAGTATTTACCTGTAAAGTTGGTTTTCTGTATGGCAGAAATCATTATACTTTGGAGTTGGCGCCTACTCTGATCTTAAATCTACAGCTCAAAACACTGTATTGTTATGTTATCTAGTAGCAACAATAGTAAATAAAAGCATCCGAAACCACAAAAGGGACATGTGAAACAATTCGGGAAAGACTGGTTGTGCAGTGTGAATTTTCACAGTGCCCGAGCTACACTCGGGATTAGCCAGAATGGAACATTTCGCTTGTCCGAGTCCATCTCGGGAAAAGCCGGGAAGAGGTTAAAGATTTAAACAACCCCGAGCCTGATTGCCGACCTTGCATTAAAACTAGTTTTATTGGTGAGAAAGCAGTTTGAATTGTACTATATTTAAGTGTTTTAGAGAGGACATGGTAAACAAGGAAAATAAAGGATAATCCTTTCTAATTAAATTTGCTAGTCGAAAAAGCAGAATAGAGAAGGAAAATATTTTAAAAATCCTTATACTTAAATCAATTTCAAGTATTTTAAGCGTTAACCAATAGACCGTTACCATGCTCATGTACCAAATTTATATGATTAATTGTGTATCAAGCTAAAATGCTTGCTTTTTATAGTTGACAACTCACGACTACAACATTTGAATTAAATTATGATGCTGTTAATGTAAAATTGGCGGAGAGTTAGAATAGAACTAAATAAATAGGAATAGCTAACGTATAAAGTGACTTGCTTTACTTAATAAAACGATGATATCAAATATCTTGTTTTTTACCTGTTAGTGCTCTTTTATGCAGTCGGGTTCCAGTTTTTAAAACTTTATTTCATTAGAAAGCAAATTCTGAAGATTTGTGTGTTCAAATTTACAACATCAAACAAAGCAATGGGACACACGGATCAGCTTCGCGGGCGGGATGTTGACCGCGGGTCGTAAGTTGAGCACCACTACTTTACAGTATTCAAACTAATAAAAGATTGGGTGTTAACAAACATTTTTTCACTGAATATGAATTATAAAATAGTCATAAAGTAGTTTACTAGATTCATGCACCGGGGGAAAAAGGATAAGACCCATCATCTGAAACAGTAATGACAAAATTAAGGAAGATAGTCACACAGTTTAAAAATTAAGAAAGTAGCATGTGGATTATAATGTAGCTTGTTTTACTGTATTAAAAATACAAATATGTATCAGAATTACAACATGGTTAAAATAAGTGAAAAGGACAAAACGTGTACACTTGACATATATAAGTTTGAAAATTGTTTCTCGGCATCGATTTTATACCCTTTATATTAAAGAAGTTTAGAAATGTATTTTCAAAATAAAGAGCAATGCTATTAATCTTAACAAGTTCAATAGTAAACTAAACAATTGCTATAATTTCGTATCTGAATAAAAGTGGAAAATTTGCAAATAATACCAATGGTAGGATTTCTGGATACTAATGAACGAAATTTGGTAAAAATATTGCATCGAGGAAAAATATAAGTTTGAAAAGAAGAATTTACCAAAATGTCTCACAAATCATGAAGAAAGAAAACTGCAGAAAATATTTTTATTCAAAAACAGAGACATCATTTTTTTCTTCTCACAAAACCATTTATTACCAACAGAAACATCTGCCCTTTTACATAATATGTGCCATTTTTCCTCTACTAGTACAT
Organism: Uloborus plumipes; assembly: GCA_038373865.1. Classification (NCBI taxonomy): domain Eukaryota; kingdom Metazoa; phylum Arthropoda; class Arachnida; order Araneae; family Uloboridae; genus Uloborus; species Uloborus plumipes. The sequence continues at coordinate 146,484 of JAXGGA010001430.1, forward strand.
TCCTCAGAGCAATAAAAATGATATTCCCTGTCGCCTCTAAAAACTATGTATCGGTTTCAGCTTATCCCATCAGGACAAAAAATGGAGGAATGATTTTAGCGTTATGGGAAAGAATCCAATAATAATATTTTTGAAATCCATCATGTAATTTAAACTTTCGCGTATTGGAGAATTCCTTTCGCCCATTTAATCTTTTCCATATCATTTTATTTGAAATATGTATGAGCAAAGTAGAAATCTGCAGCTTTCCAGAATCTACACTAATGGTATAGAGGTACATAGAGAGTTTAGATTGCTATATATATCTTTGGTAAATAAAAGAAAAATTTTGCCATTCCATAAAACGCTGAATAACAAGGACTTAGTTAAAACTTCGGCCTGGTTAATGCTGCACACCTGGTAGAGTGCTTTTCGTAAAAACTAAACGAAATAAAATTTGGGTTCTTCTTTTTCAAATCAGTTATTTAAATTAAAACGAAACTGAGGAAACAATGCATGCAGAAAAAAAAAAAAGAAAAGAAGAAGAAGCTAGTTTGACGTCTAATGAAATACATTACGATTGTGAAACAATGTTTATGCTAGACCCAAGTAGCACACTTCGTTTTTTAAAGGTTGTAAAACGGTTATTAACGTTGCAACAACACACTTAAAAACGTTTATAAAACGTTTAAAGGTTATTTGTGCTACCTGGGGGAGGATATTGATATTATAGGAATGTATTGGAAGGAATGGCCCGATGCGTCTCTCTAGATGTAGGTTTTTTTACTACTGTCTTAACCCCCCGGTGGTTCGGCAGTTCCAGAATTACATCCTAAATAGACGTGATAAGACGTCTAAAACCGTCGGAGGGTTAATGTTGTTTTTTGAGTTTCTACTCAAAACTGCAGAAGCTTTAGCTGTTGCGGTTATCTAAGAAGTCGACTGCGTGGACTGGCGATAAATCTCATACGGCGTTCACTATACACTGCAAAAAATTAACAGTTGTGTTTATCGTATAATACTGGCAGCCGATGTTGGAGTTTAAAACTGTAAAATGCGCAGTAAAAAACTGTAAAACTAGAAATTTTAATTTCTTACTAATAAGTTAGAAATTTTTAGTTTATCGTCGTAAAATTTAGCTGCATTATAGTGTAAAAGAACAGCATAATACTGGCAACAGAGGTTTTAGTTTAACCTTTTGGATCCGGGATGTTTTCTTAGAAATTTTTCTTTCGGCCCAGGTAGTACGACAGTTGAAAAACAGATTGCTGTTCCATTGAAAAGAGAAGGTATCAACTCTGTACCTCAGAACCAGACTAACGTAAGTCCATTTTCGTCATTTTTCAGTAGAGGGGAAAAACAATGTGTTCGACAATCGTTTTTCCCCTCTACCGAAAAATGACGAAAATGGACTGGTTCTGAGGTACAGAACTGTCGTACCAGACGTATGAAACCTTGAAAAAATCCCCGGCTCTAAAAGGTTCGAGTGAAAATCTCAACCCCGTCCTCTAAAAAAAAAAAAAAAAAAGAGTTACGGTACAGCAATGTGTATCGCCCGGCTCTTAAAGGTTAAAACTGTAAAATGCATAGTAATTAACTGTAGAATTAGCAATTTTTACAGTTTATTACTGTAAAATTGGCAATTTTTACAGTTTATTACTATACAATTAGCTGTATTATACTGTCAAAACAACATCCATTTTTTACAGTGTAATCCTTTACTTACATCTCCTTTGTCTTTGTATATCACCTACAGGAAATCAACACGAAAGCTGCTCAATACGGCGTCCATCCCTTTTAACAATGATCTCTAATTAGACAACCATATCTATCGTTGACCGGAGTGAGTCTCCTCGAGCTTAAGAAACAGGGTGGTTTTCAATGCGTCACAACTAACGTTAAAATCCCAGAAGGTAGGTAAGCGACAGAGACGCCATTTCAAGTTTTTCCAACGAGGGGGGGGGCAAAAAGTAAAAACACAATACAATTTCACCAGAAAACAACAAAAACCACGCCCACTTATACGTTAATGCATTGATTTCTCAAAGTCAGGGGGGGGGCAATTTACCCCCCTGCCCCCCTTAAATGACGGGCCTGGTAAGCGAGGAATTTAGAGTGTATTGCAGTGTCTGCAACTAAATACTAGCAACTTTGCTCGACTAAAAAGACTACCTTGTTCTTCAAATACCAACAAAATCATTAGGTTTGATAATATGAATATGACTGTCCTATTAGAGAGAGCGATATTGAACAAGATAAATACAATATTGGCCACCGTAAATGCAACACCTTAAAGGAAGCATGCAAACTATATGAATTTCGCAACATGCATTAGCGGTGATGAGATATGCAAATGATAAGAATTTTGACTCAGACGCAAATCATGCGCGCCTGTAGCGCCACTTTGAAAGGTATTTAAGGCTTGCAGATTCGGGCGATTTTAAGTTCGCCAATTTTGTTTTCCCTGTAGTTTTTTTTCAAATAAACGATTAATTATGCACCGTAGGAAACGCCGATCATCCTTTGATCAAGTATACGAGTTCGACAAAGGAAGGATAGTGGCCTACCGAGATTAAGGTTTATCTTTCATCGAAATCTGTTCTTGTGCTGGACGAAATCAAACAACTGTTGTGCGGATATGGATCGTTGGATGCTATTAGGATACGCCGGACCGACATGGTGAATCACCTCCGCCTCGGGGCACCACTTCACGTGATGACAGGCGCCTCATGACAGTGACGGATTGCTCAGTCACATCACGAACCATAGCACTGCACATTTCGCCTGTAACGCATCATCCAGCGTACCATTCGGCGTCGTTTACAGCAGACTGGTGTGTCTGCAATGGAATAAAATTGTCTTTTCCGATGAGTTACGCTTCAGTCTGCAACACCACGATATTCGGATGATAGTCGGATTAGAGTCTGGAGACACCATGGAAGGATGATGCTTAACATCTGCATTATGCACCGCCACACTGGTCTTACACCTGGTACTATGGTATGAAGTGGTATTGGATATCACTCTCGCACTCCTCCAGTACGCATTGCCGGTACTTTAAACAGCCAAAGCAATATCTCCGAGGTGTTGGAGCCAGTTGTCCTTCTTTACCTTCAGGGCTTACCCACAGCCATATTTCAAGAGGATAATGCATGGCCACACGTGGCACGCATTGTCCAAGGGTTGTTCATCAATCGCGAGATTAAGTTGCTTTCTTTGCCGGTTCGCTCTCCAGATGTTTCGACGATAAAAAACATGTGGTTCATGGTTGTTTAACGGTTGACCTAGATTACATCCCCAGATCCTACAACATATCTACTTTGGCAACATGTGGAAGCTGCTTGGTCTGCTGTACCCCATGAACACATCCAAAGTGTCTTTGAATCAATTTCGAGGCGTGCGGCAGCGGTGATCTGCAACAACGGCGGCTACTCTGGCTGCTGATTTTGGCAGGAACGACACTTTGCAGAAGTCTATAAAATTAATCATTTGATACTTGGTCAACATGTTATCTACACAACAAATTTTGTTGCGATATCTCTCGTCGTTCTTGGTGTTGAAATTTGGGTGTACAGCAGTGTATATTACTGAATATCTTTCAAGTTGGTTTCCTTTAAATTATTTAACACTAGCTGCGTGGCCTGGCGTTGCACGGGCTTTAATGTAGTGAAGACAGTTTGAGAAAACTACTCGCAGCCAAGGCGGTTCGCCTTTAAAGTAGTGAGGAAAGTTTAAACAACCTACTCGCCGCCAAGGCGGCTCGCCTTTAAAATAGCGAGGAATGTTTCAACAAACTACTCACCACCATTCATTTTCTTTTCATTTCATTTCATTTCACACTCCAGGGTCCCCCGTACCTACCACAGCGTCGTGGTTTAACCGGGATAGGGCCCTGAAGAGCGCTCTCTTCTTAATTTTGAACCAGAACCTAGGGTCGAGCAAACCCTAAGCCCAGCACCCCCAGAGGTATCGTTTCACTTGGAGGACTTTGTGACCACGACATTTTTAACGCCTCCCAGACACCATTAATCAAGACGGTGGATCTTTGATCGGCTGTGATCGAACCCGGGTCCTTCCGGACACGAGTCCGATGCCTTACCGATCGGGCCACCACGGCCTACTCACCACCAAGGCGGCTCGCCTTTAAAGTAATGAGGAAAATTTAAACAGCCAACTCGCCTTTACAGTAATGAGGAAAGTTTCAACAAACTAGTCGCCACCAAGGCGGTTCGCCTTTAAAGTACCCAAGGAAAGTTTCGACAAACTACTCCCCGCTAAAGCGGCTCGCTAAAAGGCTTTCCTGTATTAAAAATTCAATCGAATTATTTGCACATGCTTCCTCAGAAATAAAGACGATGTCAAATAGCGCATACTTAGCACTCTCCCTAAATAACAAATGAAACTCCTTACCAAAAACAATTATTTCCAAACCGCTTTCTTCCCGTAAAATTAATTGCAAAATTCTAAACGAAAGAGTTGTTTTAATATTTGGATCGCAGCCAAAAAAAAATCCCTTCTAAAAACAGCAATTGCAATTTTATTTAAAAACACGTTTTCAAAATGGTACCAGAGAAAAAAACAAGTCATTAATTGGAATAAAAACAATTGTTAGAACTTTGTTGTAACACGTATTCAAAATGACAACGGAAAAAATAGCTCTTTAACTTTGAAACGTTCAAGAATTTAATTAACATTTTTATTTAAAATGGCAACGGAAAAAAATAAATGTCTTGGAATTTTAAATAGTTCAATAATTTAATTAACGTTTTAATTCAAAATGGCAACGGAAAGAAATAAATGTCTTGGAATTTTAAAAAGTGCAAAACATTTAATTAACGTTTTAATTAATATCTCAGTTAATTAACGTCGTAGAATCACGCGGTTGGTCTTATTGTCTTCCTTAGAAAACTTCGAGTCAAATGGTACTATGTTTGATTCTCTACTCTTAGCGGTTTTGAGGAGTTCAACCTTCAGACGGACAAACAGACAGACAGACGCGGACAGATTTTAATAGTATTGATTAATTAATAACTCATTTAATGCTTTTCTGGGTACAGCGCAATGAATCGGTCAGTTTTTAACAAAAAGCTTTTATTAAATAATTCTCAAGTGCAATTTTTAAAATTTGTGTAGTCTAAATTGTAATATCATTTGGACTGATATATTGCAGTCTAAAGCTATGTGAAATGTGCAAATTATTTATTTTTCAAAAATAAGGAAAGCAGACAGACCGACAGACAAAAAAAAAAGTTCAGAATCGGTAGTTCACAGAAGAACAAAAGCAGGCATGATTCCTCAAAAAAAAACAAAAAAAAAAGAAAAAAACGAACTTACACCACTAATACCCTACCGGCAAAGTAAATTTCAGTTAATCTTTTTTTTTTTTTTTTTGTCCCTGCGTCAGTAAATTCTCACTCTCATTTTCCAGTTAACGTATCATTGTTTTAGCGATCGTTACAACATCCGATAATGTTATTTCCCTATTGTGTAGCGATACCAATATCACCTTCCATCCACGCCTCAGCGTTCTCTCCGCCATTTTTTAATGCCCTCGAATTTTCCCTTCATTTTTCAGGCTCCATTTTTTAATTTCTTGTTTCATTGAGTCAATAAATCGATGAAAAATGTTTTCAGATAATGTGCGAAGGGACGATTTCCTCCCACGAGATTTTTTGTTTTTCTTTTTATCAGCTTTCTAAGTTTTCATCTGATGGGGAAAATCGGAAGATGAATTAACTAGGCATTGGGTTAACCTTTATCTTTTTTTGAAATTGCATGAGATAAATCGCGGGAAATATACGAAAATGACGCGCCGCTTTTCATGCACAAGATGATTTTTATAATGTCTAATCAATGAAATCTTTCATTAGAAACAATTATCTCAATTATGAAGTAATGTCCAGTTAATGAATATATTTCAGTTGATTAAGAACATTACTTTCCTTTGTCTTCGACTTTGCGATAAAAGCATTTTTTTTTGTCTTGTTTGAGCAATCACACAATACAGTAAATGAATAAAATTAAAACTTAGCTGAGGGTAACATGGCGATTGAATAGAGGCAGGTTTTGATATGAGATGATTAACAGCACTTAAACAAAGCATTTTTTTATAATAGAAACCTTTAGGACAGCATATGACTCGAAACAAGAGGGACAAAATTGATAAGTTTATATGCCAAAAAGAAAATTAGTGGATATAGTTCTCATGTTTTTTTTTTTGTTTCCAACAATAGTTTTTGTTATAATTTATTTAGCTTTAAATATTGATATTACAAAATACCGTCGCAATTTGAATAACCAAGTTGAACAAAAGAACTTAGAAGCGTAAGTACTATTGATAAAAAAAAAACTGGCCAGGGAGACACAATTCTACTGTATTTTCCAATTTAGATAGAAGATATATTGTTTATCGGACAAACGGTGGGACAGAATTTTTGAGGATTGTTGTACTTACTTTGAAACTTGTTTTCACTCAATATCAATTTCAGCTACATTATTATTATTATTATTATTATTATTATTATTATTATTATTATTATTATTATTATTATTATTATTATTATTATTATTATTATTATTATTATTATTATTATTATTATTATTATTATTATTATTATTATTATTATTAATATTATTATTATTATTATTATTGATTTAAGTACGTTGTCTGACATCTGTTCATTTTTTTGCAAGGAAGCGAAGCACCAATCGAGATAGCAAAGACAGATGCGGAAAAATCTGACGGGGATCAAGATTTCAAAGTAAATTAATTATGTTATTTCAATACCGTTGCCCATACTAAAACGGGGATTTTTCGAGGTAGCCCGTGCAACACCGGAAATTTTAGAGACTTTTGTCACTGTTTTGTTGAAACATTTAATTTAAACTATATCCTCTATGTCCAACATTTCATTTAAACTATGTACAGTTGTCCGTCTTAGGTTAAAGCGTGAGTGTTGAACATGTATCCACCAT